>JANSVA010050859.1:0-13003 GCA_025504915.1 Erythroxylum reticulatum | reverse complement strand
GTTTTGTGTGTATTAACTTCTGATTTTATAAAAAGGTTTAAAGATCTATTCAACCCCCCTTCTAGATCGTTTACAATACAGACGGTTTGTGATAAACCATCAATGAATGCACAGTAAAAAAGTGAACATATGTTGATGGTTTGTCAATAACCGTCGATAAATATCGCTAAAATTATCGACGGTTTGTGATAGACTATCGGTGAATGTAAAAATGTGAACATATGATGACGGTTTATTAATAACTGTCAGTAAATATTGCTAAAATTACGGACAGAAACCAAACATTAGTTGGTGAAAACCCTTAACATTTGCCAACAATTTATCACCAACCATCAGTAAATGTGACTTAACTTACCGACAGAGACCTAAATTCTGTCGGTAATGACAATACTCATTTTCAACAATTTACCACAACTCCGTCTGTAAGTATTTTCATTTTTAAAATCTCGTCAATAAATTTGATTTGGATAATTTCAACATCTATAAATTATCTGTGCATAATTTTTAACTTGTTTAAACAGAAAATTAATTAATCATATAACGGAAAAATTTTTTCATTGATAATAAAAACATTAAATTGTACATAAATTCAAACAAATGACTACAATAAGCCTATTGTCCTGGTGAGCATGGATGGTCTAAGTCTCTACCCCTCTCCTTCAACTGCTTCACGTCATTTTGGAGCTTAGTCATGTACTCCATTATCTGTTGCAACTGATTTGTCAAGGTGTGCACTGTGCTCTCAAAATGATGGATACATTCCATTGTCGGTTGTTTACTTGATGCTGCTATATTGGACGTAAAAGAGTGTGAATAACATGTGTTCCCAAATGAGCCTAACCCGAAGATCCTTCCACGACTATCCCTACCACCCACTGCATCAAAATATGGTTGGCTCTCATCAACAGCTTATCCTCCCTGAGACTGTCGCTGAATTTTTTTTTTGTATTTGATCCTATTAGGAGGCAATGCTTATATTATAATTAATAATTCATAATTATTAAGAATGAATATTAAAGCATGAATTTCACATACATTCAGTTCTCTACATTGGTTGTTGATGAATGTCACACTGTCGTGCTTCTTAGTGTGAGTATGTAAAAACAACTAATGGGGTGTAGGCCTTATGCCTATAGACTTTTTCTTCATAACAATAAATTGTTCTAAGTTAAACTAGAATTTATAAAAATTTCGACAAAGTCTCCTCTATTTTTATGATATTTTCCCCTATTGAACAAAGAAAATAACTCACCACAACAATATATGACACCAGACATTTATACCGTGATCATTATCCATAATACACATATTTTCATCACAACATTCACACATCAATTTAAATTAAAATACAGTAAGTAAAAAAATAGAATATAAGTGTAATAGTTAGATAATTACAAGTCTCTTTGCATGCTCGTAGTGGGTAATTGATCTGCCGTATGAACGGGAAAACTGTCTCCCCTTGAGCCTCTACGTCTGTTGGTCGAGTTACGCCCTGAGATGAACATTGCCTCAGGTGATGTCCAGTACTCTTGTCAACAACTCCATATGCCCTCAGAAATATAAGGCAGTCGTACACCAGCCTTGTGTATCACACCAACAAAGTCGCGATAACAAGTACGAGCACGCCTCTCCCATACACCATGTATGACCTCATCGATACTAGAATCTAAGTAAAATTGTTTCTGAAATTAAAAGGAAAAATTCGATAACTTATACTTTAATATTATTTATGTAATTAATGTATACAAATAAATGAAAAAAGTAAATTATTTGCATATTGTACCTCAAACTCCTAAAAGTAAAACGCGTTTGTGGCCTGAGAGATCTTCTTCCATACACAACCTTTAGGATCAATCCTCTCCTTAAATGTAGATGTCATATGTCTGGAACACGGTCCAGACGGAATCAACCTAATATAAGAATAAATAATTTTATACCATTCGCATAAATTTAAACCTATAACTTAATTATAAACATATATAGTGTTTTATGCGATTTCATTTACAGAGTATTGACTATTATGATATACTTTCGTCCATCAGGTCCTTCAACTCCAAGCTAGCGGTCGTCTCCTTCATCCACTATAAGGGTAACAGATGAAGGAGTGGTGGATGGTGAAGTATCAGGAGCAGTAGGTGATGCTTCATCTACAACT
This sequence comes from Erythroxylum reticulatum, assembly GCA_025504915.1. Lineage (NCBI taxonomy): Eukaryota > Viridiplantae > Streptophyta > Magnoliopsida > Malpighiales > Erythroxylaceae > Erythroxylum > Erythroxylum reticulatum. The sequence continues at coordinate 10,848 of JANSVA010050859.1, read as the reverse complement.
GTAGGCCCTGGAGGTGGAGGTGGAGGTGGTGATTCCATTGCGGCTAGAGATTATGATGGTCCACCCTCACAGTAAGTACCTGAACATGCGTCTGAACCTGGGCCGCATTCATCACGTTGTCTCATTGATCCCATATTTCTACCTAAAATTCATTGTTATTATTAAAATTGTAGAAATATAAGAATTTGAATTTGAATCCAATATTTTTCACAATATATGTATAGGATATTGCGATTTGTTGAATATCATATTGAAGTACAAACTTTGAATTCAATCATGAGAATAATTGTTACAGTCATAGAATAATAATATAATGAATTTAAAGCTGAGTCTAGTGTATTGCAGAGATAAATCACAATGATATAATTATTTTCTTGGATTCTAAGTGACATGAGAGTTAGTGAAGGTAAATGAGTCCTCGATGGGTGGATTCCCAAGAAGGGTCCTGGCATGTTCGAACACACCAATGGAAAAAGTGAAAGTTCTTCCCTTACGTGTAAGGTTTTGAACACCTTCTTACAACCACGTTTCTACTATTGCTAAACTTGTAGATGAAATAGTACGAAATGGTTTACATACAACATAATTAGTACGTATATAACTTACAAATTGTCATATTAGATACCCATTAAACGAACCTATCATGAAAACTCATGCGTACGTGAATGTCTAAACGAGCTCTGTGGAATTGACAATTTTTCCAAAGCAACCGATTTTCCTAATCCTTTATCGACTGTTGTGTCATTGCTCCTGCCTCCTTCAGCATACATGTCATCTTCAAGATGCAAGCAAGCTTAAAACAACATATAGTATATCCCATCAACTACAAATAAATATAATAGCTTCATAAAAAGAAATGAGATATACATAATAAGGAAAGTAACGTTGTTCAGATGATACTATACACCTTGAAGCAGAAGATCGGCCATGGAAGGCAAACAATCATTACTTAAAGAAGTGGAGATTTTTGCTGCATTGTTTATTCATTCAGTAGGGATAATTTTGCCACATTTCTCCCAACGGAAAGAATTACTACCATCTGAAACTAGACGCCATGTCGACATTCCTTGATTAAGAATTTGAATTAAATATTTGACACAATATATTAAAAAGTTTGAAATGATTTTCTTTATTGAAGAAAATATTCAAATATAAAACAAATTAAATGCTATCATAAATTAATTGTAAATTACAATCATCTTCATATTCTAAAAAATAAGAATCAAAATTCGGCTCCTCTTTAGATCTCTAACCCTCATCCTCCTCTCCAAATGAAATTTCAACATATTCGTTAGATGGATCGTTCAAAGGTTCGTTATCATCATATGTGATAGATGCATTTATAAAATAAGCATCTTCTTGAAATGCTTCACTTTCAATTCTCTTTTCTCCTTTTCCATGTGGTTCAAAAACACCTCTAGGTTTAACTTTGCAAGCCGCCAACCAATCTGACTTATCTCCATGTAAGCTAGGAAAAGGGACATAACACACCTGTTTCGCTTGCATAGCCAACACGAAAGATTCAAATTGTCTCAATCTTCTTTGGCTGTTGATTTCAATAAGATTGTATCGGCTATGTAATTTTGTTCTAACATTTGGAGTCAGGTCAAACCAATCACACTTAAATATCATAGTTTGCTTAATTGGTAATACAGGGTACTCAGCTTCAAGTATCTCAACAATTTTACAATAGTAATCCATCAATTTGCTCTATATAGAAACTCTACTATTTATTATTGCCATGCTATGACCATGATATTCTATATGATACTTGTATCCATTAACGAAATACACTAGATACGATTTAACAGTTCACAACGCTCCCTTAGTAAGATCACAAATAAACTTGTTCTCTATTGGATTTTTGAAGGCCTATATAAAAAGAAATTATCATATCAATGAGTATAATGTTATTTCAACACTTATCTTATAATTCAATTATGAGAATATTTGTAAGTGGAAACTTACACATCTCGCGAAGCATTATAGAAAGTGTCTTCCAATCTCATTATTTACTTCATCCTGTGTGTTATTTGGCGTGATCTCGCGTAGCAATATCTCATATAATCTAAATACATTATTATGTATTTTGGTGATGAACAAGACAAAATTTGAAAACTGATATAATCATGATCAACTTACTAAACGAAGGTTGAACCTCTTGACAGTTCAATAAAATGTAACTATGGGTAACCTCAATTTCTTGCTCTATTAACATTCTTCTCGTTGTACGTCCATATGCTTACCCAGGATATGTGAAAATGGATAAGTTACTATTAGCATCACTCGTTCCTCCCCTATCGTCATTACGAGGAACTTTTCTTTCTTTTGTGTAAACATGTGGCTCAAAATAATGTCCACAAAATGTACTAGCTTCCTCAACTAAATAAGCATTACATATTGAACCTTTAACTCTAGCTTTGTTTTTAACATTTTTCTTTAAGTGATGTAAATACCTATATTAAAAAATATGGTTATTACAATTTAATAGTTAAAACATATTATAACTTCAATTATAATAATTTCAATTTAACTTACCTCTCAAATGGATACATCCATTGATATTGATCTGGACCAGCTAGTTTTGTCTCTTGTGCTAAATGTACAGGTAAATGCTCCATACAATTAAAGAAGCTTGGAGGAAGAATTCCTTTTAACTTACACAAAATTATTGGAATCTCCCTTTCTAGTATTTCCATTTTAGTGAACTTGATTTCGGATGATGTTAAACTTTTAAAAAACAAACTAATTTCTATTATCACTTCCTAAACCTTATTTGGTAGCAACTCCTGAAATGCGATTGGAGTTAGCCTTTACATAAACACATGATAATCATAACTTTTCAACCCAAATAATTTATACTTCCTCATGTCCACACACCTTGCCAATTTTGAAACATAACCATCAGGAAACTTTGGACTTTTCAATCATTCACATAATATTTCCTTTTTTTTTTTGTCCAAAGTGTAACATTTTTTCAAATATTTACCAATGCGAAGATCCTTATGTAACTCATTCTTTCTACAAAAAGTTTTAAATCTGCTTGTGATTTTGTATTTTCTTTTGTCCTCCCTTCAATGTTCATTATGATATTGAATAAATTGCCAAAAAAAAATTCAATATGCATCACATCTAGAATAATACGTATCAAATTAGTTTTCCAATATGGAAAATTCTAAAAGATGCTTCATTTTCTCCAACCAAAGTTTTTACTAATGCTTGTATTAACTTCATCAGCTTCAAATTCTGTAACTTTCAGTAAGCCTAATTCATCGAGCTCTAGCAAAATCTCTTCACTAGCTTTGTAAAGGGGAGGAGGTGTTTTTACCATCATATTCTTAATGAATGTTTTTTTAATTGTGTCTAAATGGATGATATGGAGGAAGAAACTTCTTATGATTGTCAAACTAACACACTTTACCCCCATTTGGCAAATAAAAGGCACCAGAATCATTGCCACAATAAGGACAAGCCAGTTTTCCTACTATGCTCCATCCAGACAATATGGCATATGCCAAAAAATCACTAATGGTCCATATCAATGCCGCTTTCAATACAAAATTATATTTCAGAGACATATCATATGTCTAAACACCATATTCCTAAAGATGTTGTAATTATGATATTAATGGTTGTAAGAAAACATCTATTTTATGCTTCTGATTTGAAGGGCCTAGCACAATCACTATTAAGAACATATATCTGTCCTTCATACACATCCATGGAGGCAAATTGTAAGGAGTTATTATTATTGACCATGATGAATATTGCTAGTCGGATTGACCAAAAGGTTGTAATCCATTCGTCGACAATCCCAACCTTACATTACAACTTTCAGTTACAAACTCAAGCTGAGTGTCGCTGAAATTTTCCCATGCCAGTGCATCTGAAGGATGACTTATAATTAGGTCTTCCTATTCGTGTTTATTATGCCATCTTATGTGAGATGCAATACCATCAAAAGCATATAATCTTTGAAGTCTTGGAGTTAGATGGAAATAGTACATCTGCTTCCAGGGTACTAATTTCTATTCCATTGAATGCTTTCTAAGCTTGAACTTTGGATTACTACAAAATTTGCACTCTTGTAATTCCACATCATCTATCCAATATAACATACATCCCAATTTGCAACAATTAATCTTCTTAACAGGCAAACTAAAACCCTTAATAAGTTTCTTCATATTGTAAAAATTACCAACCATTGTATGATTAGGAGGCAATGATTCATTATACCACTCAAGAATTTTATCAAACCTACAGCTCAAAATATGCCCTTTAGACTTTATGTTCAATATTCGAGCAATTGAAGACAATTGAGTCACTGTCTCACAATTTGGCCATAACTCTTGGTTTGCTAATTGTAGTAAGTCAAAAAACTATTTTGCTTATGGGTCAGGTTCTTCTTTAAGAGTTTCCATATTTTCCTCAAAGGCATTACCGCTTGCATCATAAACCATTTGGATGTACAGATTTTCAGGCGCATCCACATAATTTGTTCTAAATGGAACCCCCCTTCAAAGTCATTGAAGTTGACAGACAATTCTGCTTGATTACCCCTTGAGGTGCTAAAAATGTCGGGTTCCCCATGTCATATCTACTCAAAATAATTGTGGACAAACCTTTTTCTCAACAAATTCCCATTAATTTCATCAATAGGAAGGAAACATTTGTGTTTGCACTTTTTACATGGACATATAATCTTTGGCTCATCCATATATGCAAGTTGAGAACATACACAATGAATAAAAGCTTCAACTATGGCAAAAAATTTAGGATTAATGTAACTATCAGGTGTTAATCGTCTATACATCCAAGATCTATCAACATAAGTCATTTCTGCACAACTGTTAATTTAAAATAGTGAATCATGAGTTAGTATCATTTATGTTTTCCAAATATTACTTCACATATAAGATAAGACTTGTCAATCAAGACAACAAATTCTTATTGTCACTCCTAAACTCGTATTTTTCACCGATAATCCTCACAGGAGCAATCAACATAGGTTATAGGTTAAGGTTTATGGGTTCAAATCTAAAAAACGAACCTATCATGAAGATCGAACATATATGTTTGTAATCATATATGTTAGAAGATTATTAATATTAAATATCCTATATTAAATATGTACTCGTGCCAAATACAATAAGTATTCAAAAAATATGAATACTTATTTTAATAAATTGTTTTAACATATAACTAGTTTTTAAAAGATGCGTGTAAAATTTTTTGATATGAAAAGTAAAGAGAAGCTAATAACGACAGTATAAGAATCAATGAAATAATGGATTAACATATTAAAGTAATTGAAACTATAATATAAGTCAAACTCATCTTATATTATTTCAATGATAAACCAAAGTTCATACCAGAAACAATTTTCACATCGCGTAGGCCATATCAATTAAAAATGCAGGAAGTTTAGATGGGAAGTTCATACAGTAAACATATACCCAAATTAAACCAAGTTCACAAAAACCTAGTAAAAAACAAAATCTCTTACCTCAACCGACATGCAGAAGGATCTTCCTAAAGTACGTGAAGGAAGACAATAATGATGAAACTAGAATAAAAAATATAGAAACTGATACAAATGTCATTAAAATATGTGAAAATTCATTGTTGACCTTGTCAAACCATATAAGAAAATGAATGTCATTTGAATACCTGTGAAAGCTTCTCTTCAATCTCCTTCAAAATATAAATACCGGCAACAAACAAGTTCCTACAACCAAGGACAAATTCCTTCACATTTTAGAAAGTGGGATATATTAAAACAATTTCTATAAAATATTACAATCAATCAACGTCATTAGCTATACTAAAATAATTCAACCATCAAGTGTTATCCTCAATAATTTGCATAATTATAAGTCTCCTCCACAATAAGATTATAACTTAATACTAAGGAGCTCTTGTTTTAATTTAAAAACGGTGATGTCACATTTTACGAGGACCCTATTAAAAATTCAGCAGAATTTTTCCTATAAAATGGACATACCCTTTTGAAATAAGGGTCCCCCTGTAATAAAAACACACTTCTATATTGACTAGTAACCACAACTCAAATTGGATCTCCAATCTATATGTCTATTCTCAATTCAGTCAACATTTACATCGCAAAATCTATAATAATCCATTTCACAATTTTAACATGGCAACCCTTTATTTTATGCTATTTACTTCTCATTCCTTACTCATCTTGCATGTTATTCCCTATAGGGAAATCAAAGATTTGTAACTAACAATTTTAAAAAAGCCTTAAAATGTAATTAGGAAAATATTGAAATTAAAAGGCCTAAAGAAATATGTAGGGAACAAAGATAAAAAATCTCCAAGAAAAATCGAGAATTGAACTATTACAATGCATAGAGAGGCGTATAGGATTTCAAAATAATAATAAAAGTCATAAATTTAAGGGGTATCTAAGACATAGAACAAAAATTGTAAGACAAAAGTTATCTAAGACATAAAACTAACACTAAAAAGACCTAATGAAGTATTCAAGATTAGGAAATAAGAATTTAATAAGAGAAAATTAAAATTTAAAACGTAAACTAATATTTAGATTTTTATATAAATATTGAAGGTCCTAAAGGGTTTTCTGAGAATTATTGAATACAAACCTAGAGAGGTATTTAGAGTTTTTGGGGAAAAAATTTAAAGGTCCTAAATAACCTTTTATGAATTAGCAATTACAAAACTAGTGATATATCTAGGTTTTAGGCAAAATTGAAAGTCCTCTAGAGGTACTTGGCACTTTAGACAAAAAAAAATTAAGTTCCTAGAGAGATTTTAGGAATTAAAAACTACAAACCTAAAGTGGAAAAATTTTGAAGATCATATAGAGGTTTCTAGGAATTAGCTATTACAAAGCTAAATAAATATCAAAGGTTTTAAGTAAAAATTGAAGGTCTTGGGTAGGTCTATGAATTAACAACTACAAACCTACACTGGGATTTAGGGCTTTAAAAAAAAAATGAATGTCTTAGACATATTTATAAGAATTAATAACTGCAAGTTTAAAGATAGATTTAGTTATCAAACAAAAATTGAAGGTACTAAGGAGGTATCTATAAATAAGTTAACAATTAAAACCCTTGAAAGGTATTTAGGGTTTACAAAACTAAAGGTCATATAGAGTTTTCTAAGAATTAACGATTACATAATAAGACGAGAATCTAAGGATTTAAGGTGAAATTGAAGCTTTTAAAGGGGTTTCTAAGAATTAATAACTACCAAACCTATTCATTGAAATAAAACACCTAAAGAGGTATCTAGGCCTTACACTAAAATGAAATAATTGGAGAGATAGTTAGGATCTAAGAAATATAAACATAATATAGTATTTAGAGTGTCCAATAAAAATGAAAAACTTATAGAAGTATTTAGGTACCATGAACTTCAATCATATAATAGTATATAAGGTTTCCAAGCTACCATTAGGAATCCTAAATCCCACTACCAAAGTTTTCTAGTATTAACTTAAATTTTTTAAAACATCAATATGAAAGTACTTAATTGACTACTTAATTTAAAGGAAAACAAATTAATAGTTTATGCTAAATACAATAAATCACTTCATTCCTTCTTTTTTCATTAAAAAATATAAAATTTATATAGAAAATCGTATTTATGAGTACGATTGCATTGTCAACTTGACTTGCTTTATATTATGATGTTTTTGTACACTAATATTGGAATGAACTCTAGTTAAGCTTAAGATGACAATGGCAATTAAGAGAAACTAAAATAATATGGTTGATTTCTTCTTCAATATAACCAATATTTGAAAGGGGTTTGTTTTCAGAAGGGATTTGTTTTTTGTTGAAGTCTAGTGACTTCAACAAATTCAAATAGGTAGCTTAGGAACTATATTGTGGATTTAATAGTCGATTCAAGTATAACCAAACAAGTTTAACCATTTTGATTGATAACCATATGCTATTTATGGAAGAAATAATCGATTTTTAGGAGTTAGTTAAAAGCAACATTACTAGCAATGAAATATCTTGTCTAACACACTTTATCAACCATTTCCACCACTTCTATGCTAAATAAACATATACTAGGGAGCATGATAACACATTTATTAGGTTCAAAAGGAATAAAACATAGCATTATATGTTCACTCTTACCAAATAATTGAAGTTCACTATATAAAACCGCCCATCTCTTGGTTACCTTTACTTGAAGATGGTTTCTAACTCATTTTTCAAAAATTCTTCACCTGCAATAGAAAACAACCAATTGTCTTAGACTTATATCATTGAACAGATTTTAAATAGAAATTAACAATTTTAACTATACAACTATGTCACTAGCCATGTTTATAAAGAGAACCATAATCTTGTATTAAGTTATTATGAAGAAGATTGATAAAAACATATATATATAAATAGTGTTCAAATAAGAAAACAATTCATCAATATGATTTGACATATAGGACGACATTAAAATGTGTTCCTTTTACATAAAAATGACTTATAATATAAGGGTGTACTTATCTATATCCATGCAAAAACCTTTGTTGATTATGTGACAAACAGGCATATGCTAATCTATATTTTTAAGAAAATCTTTCATTAAAAAAGTAGGAAAATGTATTCATTGAGAATCCTTTTGGGAACACCATTAAGGACATATTCAAGTACTAAATTGTGTTCTTCTCATACAATGGTTTAGGACATACTAATACAGTCCAACTAACATTCGTGTTAAAACTCATATATGTTTTATTATAATTAATAATATTTTGTCTACATAGAACTATTTTTTTCATGCTAATGACAGCACTTCTTGTTTAAGGTGGTGTTATCAACCCTATTGATTTGAGTTTTTTTAACATAAGTGAAGGTATATTATGTATATAATAATGATATTTTTTCATGATAGTGATGGTGTTTCTTGTTTAATATGGTGATATGTTTTATATAGGGTGGTAGTATTTACACAAATAGAGTAGCATTATTGAGAATATTAAGGAAAGCTTCCATAAAAAATAAGTGAATTTTTTTTCAACATAGTATGGTAAGAGTGATACTATTTCTTGTTTAAAATTTTGGTATTTATGAATCGGCTTACTATGATTAATAAGGTTTTCTCATATTGAGTTAAGGGATTTTTAACTTAAAAGGGATAAAAGTGGTTTTCTTTTTCAAAGTGGTAATTTTGTACAGATTTATGGTATTTAAAATATAGAGTTATATTTTGTAAACTATTAACTATACATTTATTTATTAGTCATAATATTTTATTAAAAAATATTATATTTATAAAGTTAAATCATAACATTACATTCATATTCTAACCATAACCCTTTTTCCATTTATCTAAAAGATGATCATCATATTATAGACAACCCAAATTAGAACTTTCATATGAATTCAAGTTCATTTTTATAAGAATTGTTGCTTGGTTAAACTTTAAATGTTTTAATCTTACCTTCTCATTCATGCCTTTTCTTTTTATCTTCTACTTATTTACTTTATCTTCAACGTCCATCGTTGGCGTCCTATTATAGCCCCAACTGTTTCGTAATTCATGGATTTCATCTAAGAAGATAAAAATCATTATAAATAATAATCCAAATGTACCAAAGTCTTCTTTAACATATGCCACTCTCTTAAACCTCATCTTCAACTAACTGTAATCACAACTATACTATAAAATAGCTAATTGTAATCACTACTATACTATAAGAAGTATACTGTAAGAAGTTAAAATTGTAATCACTACAATTTTTGAAGATCAAACTCAAAATTCGTTTTCTTGCCTTCAGCATTCCCAATCCAAGGATAAAACGCACACTTCCTCATTCCCATATAGAAATACAATAAGGACACAAACATTTACACATCAATCATTTTGTACATTTACACATAAATCTTTTTTACATGAAATAAACAATAAATCAAAAGATATATCAACCATGGTTTTTTCAATTTTGGTAGAAAAATGAAAGGTAAAAACATGTTAGTACCTTGATCAAAAGGGCAGCTCCAGGGATGGAGAAGACGGCGGCAACGGTCGGAGAAGATGCAACACCTAGATGGAGAAGACGTTGGCAAACGCGGAGGAGGGAGAATAACAACAGATCTAGAGAAGGAGGAGGAAGGTCAGGTCGGGTGGGTCCGGGGGGAACGATCTGCTGAAGGGTTTGAATAAGAACAAAATGACATCATTTCGTTTAAAACCAAACGATGTTATTACATTTAAAACCAAACAATGTTGTTTTGTTATTATTAAAAACCTTTAGCAATAACAAAACGATGTCGTTTGGTTTATTTCGTTATGGCTGACGGTTTTTAATGTTATTATCAATAACCGAATCGATACCGAAGATTGATGACTGGTAACAGAAAAATGACTTACTAGACAAGATGATTTTCACTGATCCGCTAAAAGAAAAAGCCTTTGAATGATGGCATTTTGTTACCACACAACACTGACTTCCATTTCGAAAAAGGGAACCTGCGCCTACATAAGAAAGCCCTACCTTGCTTCTTCTAGTCGGCATCGAAAAGCTCGACTGGTTGGAGCGGGTATAATCTCAGGAATTATTTTAGCCTTCTCTTCTCAATGTCTAGAATGGGTTGGGCTTACTTCATGGAGTCAAAGAAAAGGAAAAGGGAGGAGGAGAAAGGTCCATTTTTTTATGAGTCAATGCAGCTCAAAGCCTTTTTAAAAGAGTCAAGAGTAGTTCAAATCTAATACAAAGTCTGACGGCATTTAGATAAACCTTCAGTAATAACGAAACATTGCCGTTTGGTTTAAAATCAAATGATGTCATTTTGTTATTATTAAAAACCTTCATCATAAACGAAACGAAGACATTTCATAGAT
>JANSVA010050773.1:0-13010 GCA_025504915.1 Erythroxylum reticulatum | reverse complement strand
TCTATGTTGAGCCTGAGGCTCTGAATCACTTTACGAGCTTGAGGCTCTTTTTACACTTTGAGCTTTAAACTCTGATCGGTGGCTACTCTGGTCATATCTCCCATTATTTGATCATGCATTCATGTATGGAATGCATGTCACATTTTCAATCAATCATATCATGAAGCTTATTGCTCGTCATGTTCACATTCAAGCAGCACTTTAATATCCCATTCACATTTCATAATCATCGGACCTTCTGTTCGGAATTCAACATAATTAATCACATTCATATGAGCATTCAGTAGTGAATCAATACAAAATTCCAAACAAAACAAACAATCAAATCAGACCATCTAGGTCTACTCACAGTACACTCCAGATTAACATTTGCTTCCAAATTCTGGAAATGCCTGAATGTGGACTTTTAACCTGCACAACCCATTTATGAAAGACATACATTACATTCATATTAATAATGGTACAATTATAAGCATTTATTCATGCATAACTTTGTATAAGGACTATGTACAATACATGCTCAATGACAATCTCGGGCAATTTATAAAACTTCATATCTTATCCTCATTCTCATTTTATAACTCAATTACTTGTCATTTCATTTTAACATTATTTGCTTTAAAAAATAAAATTCTCGTTCACTTTTACTCCTCTTCTTAAATCACAACTTCAATCATATGAACCCCTTCATCTCCATTATACATCTTCCTTTGGCACTTTAATACCAACAATTCATTCAGTATTGTTATTCTAACATTATATGATCATCATTCTTATAAATTCTCTAAAATTCTAGACCTTTGAGTCTATTTTCCACGATTAATTAGACAATGAAAGTGAGGTAATTTAGTAAAACTTTCTTCTAATAACATGTTCCCCTTTGTCTTAAGTTTCTAATAACACTAAGATCATTCAATTTGGTTCAATATTCCAAAAGTTATATTCCAAATAATTCGGACCATTCCTTAATTGTAATAGTATTCTATGCCAACTTCAAGTCAGATTCTGGAACCATGGAGATAGAATTGGAATTTAATTTCTTTATAACAATTATAGCGCTATGTCTATATTGTAATTTTAATTAAGAAGCATTTCATTTGGATAACTTCATAACAAGTTATTCCTAAGATACCGAAGCATGTTAGGTGATAATACTCCAGTTATCATTTTCTTGAACTCCTCATCAATTCCGTTCCAATTGTATCAATCAATCTCTTCCAAATGATTTTAGATGATTACAATTTTCTTTGGTGACGAATATCAGTGTGTTATGAATCCAATTGTTCAAGTACCATGTTATTTGAAGGTCAGAAGAAGAAGTTATGGCCAAAAGAGTGAAGGATGTTCATATCAATCCACTTTCATTACACCTTCATTATGCACGATCGTGCAAATTCCAATTGCTTCTCCATTGTCACCCTCATGCTTGTGCACGATGGTGAGATCCCTTGTGACCCTTAAGAGTCAAGATCATGCTTGTGCACAATTGTGCACTCCCATCTTTTCAAAATTCATTCAGGCCCTTCTTAAAACAAACCTTCAGGTCAATATTGCATAGCAATTTTTACAAGGAAAATTTAGCATTTAGGCAAAATACTCTTCTAAAAACTTGTTACCTTATCTCTTAAGTTTCAAATGAAACTGATTTCATGCAATATGGTTCGATACTACAGACAGTTCCAAACCAAGATGGAATCCACAAACTTAAGTTCGAGATAAATGTTGAAACTCTTAGAGACAAAATTCAATTTCGATTCCTTCATGAAAAATATAGCCGGAAGTCTATAGTTTAATATGAACTTAAAATCATCCCATTTGGATATCTATATACCATTATATGGCAAAAATACAGATGTATGTTTAGTGGAAACACTGCATCTGTAAATGTTCAACACACTTCAACGTCATTTTTATCTTAATTCATCTCTTTTGCTTACTCTATCACTTCTACCTTATTTCCTCAATATTTCCTCTTCATTCCTATTTCATTTCAGCTTAACTTATCACAACCAACTCAAAATATATCATTTTTTATAATCATCAAAAATAGAAAATCACTATCATGTTTTCTGCACTTCTTCACTTTCATTTTTCCGCATTTTCTTATTTTTCCATTCACTTCATTTTCTTCCTCTAACTATCATTTTATTCACTCTTTATTATCTCTATACATCACCATATACCTATCTCTTAATTCTAAATTCATTTTCAATCATTTCTAAAACACTCCAAAACTTACGTATATATATATATATATATATATGAACAGTAAAAACATCAACATGAATAGTTCACATATCCATTTCTCCAAATTTTTTTGCATTAATCTCCTACCCTTTTTAGTTTATCTTTCAACTTCAAAAGTCATTTCTACAACCTCTTATAACATTTTGATCATCAAATCTGAAAAATCAACAGGTACGACACACTTAAAATCTTCTCACTTATTTTCCAGCAAAAATGAATATCACTGTTCTTAACCATTTTACAGTGAGCTCATGATGTATGTTTTAGTTCATAAAAAAATACATAATCATAACAAGCTTAATTTTTTGAAGGTCTAACGTTTGTAAAAATCTTGTGAACCCTAATTCTTCATGCAACCACGCACAACATCTTGAAAGTTGACAAGGGGGTTTTGGTCTTTCTTAGGAGAGAAGAAAGAAATAACAAAGTAGGAGTGGTAGTGGATAGGAAAAACCAAGATTTTTCTTTGCTAGAGATTTGATGAAAAACTTTGTGTTGAAGAAACACTAGAGAAAGAAACTTCGAGAAAGGAATGAAGACAAGTACAGTAACTTGTCTTTCAAGGTTATTAAAACCGAACTTTAAAGCTTAGACACCTGTCCATTTCTTAACCACTTATCCACTTCCCTTTATTAAAACTCACTTAAGTATAATTTATACTTAAGTTTATAACTTAATAAAACCACTAAAAACACAAGTCATAACTCCTTACTTTCAGATTTTTCCCATAAAAACATCATTTCGGGTCAACTTTGCATATCCTTTCTGCCTCTGATACTGAAGTTATTTTACAATACTTTCTTCTAGAAACATGTTTCTCTATGTCTTATGTTTCCATCGACACCAAAATCATTCAATTTGGTTCAGTGGATTGAAAGATATACTTCAAACATATACAGGTTGCTCTTGTCCAAAACAGTATACTATGCACAAAGTCCGTCCAGAATTTTAACATCTTAGAGACTGAATGACAATTTGACTTCTTCAGATGATTTGTAGTCTTATGTCTCTAATTTAGTTTCAATAAAAAATTATCTCATTTAGAATCTACAAATCCATATATAATTAGAAATACTGAAGTATGTTTAGTAAAACAAAACCAGTTCACTATTCCAACTGATACCTTCAATTTCATTCAATCAAACTTTTTCAAAATATTTGGAAATGCTACCGATTTTTCTTGGAGTGGTAGAACAATGTCTTATGAATCCAATGGTTCAAGAATCAAGATATTTGGATTTCTGGAGAAGGAGTTATGATCAAAAGAATCTAGAATGTTCAGTATAGGGAGAAACCTCAAATGCACGATCGTGCTTAAGCACAAGGGTGCAAACTGCCATTTTTCACCAAAGTCACTGCTATGCTTATGCACAATAGTGCAAATCGATTTAACTCAAAAGGCCTCATTTTATCTATTCCTCAAATCATCATCATGCTTATGCACGACGGTGCAAATTACCTATTATCTCCAAAGTCACCGTTGTGATTATGAATGACGGTGCATTTCTTCTTTTTCATTTTCACCGAATCTCATACATCAAACCTTGATAAATTCTGATCCAGAACTCCAAAAATTACAAACTTCATATCAATGGAAAGTTGAAAGAAAGATGTATAACTTGCATGAAGACAATTTTGTGAAAAACAACCTAGATCAATACAGTTTAATCCAGGAAGTTTCACAGTAGTGTTAACCTTTTTAGCTTTTCTTCTTCGTCCCACTTACATAAATTTTTATCATTCACTATCCAAACATCCATTTAATACAGTTGTAGACCATCCTAAATTCTCAATCCTCCATCTAAAATTATTTTATCATTATAACTGCAATTTTCCACATATCCCATTACAATGCAATTTTACCCGGAATGTCAATGAGTGCATGTGTAATTATTTTCTTGTGTGAAAAAATTGAAATCCACATACATGTATGTTGACATTTTACTGACCATGAATTGCAAATTTTTATAACTCTCACATTGCTATTTTCCCCATTATTGAAATCTGGGTTCTAACCTTTAATATGGGGACAGAATGTTACACAATTCATCCCCCTCTTACCTGTGTTTGCTTTACATTTAGTACCAGAACTACTTTATATTGAAAATCAGCCTATTGACCAAAATACTAAAGACAAAAGGATCGCAAGTAGAAAAGAGATGAGAGGAGACATCATAGAGAGGTTGCAGCGTCCAATAAAGTATTGATGGTGAAGTAAAGAATAAGGTGCAAGGCACTGTTGAAACAAAGTGAAATACACTCTCCCAGGCATCTACAAACAATTAGAAACACAAGAAGGCTAGATTTTTTGCCAATCTTTATTTTGAGAATGAGTAATGACAGAGAAAATATCTCCTGGAACTTTGAGAGAATGAGAGAGAGAAAGAACTTTGTGAGTGCGTTAAAGGTAACCTTTAAGAGTTTCGACATAGGGAGAGTTTAATGCCTTCCATAGAATAAATTAGAGCCATTTGATGATGGGAATAAATTAGTATCATTTGATTAGGACACGCTGGCAGGATGACCACCATCTTCGTTCACACTTAGTATATAATATTTAATTAAGCTGACATAATAAGGATGGAAAATTGGCATTTACAGTAGGGTTATCAGTAATGAAAGATCCTTATAGGCTTCCAGTCCATTTTCAAATTGGATGAAGAAAGAGATTTTGAATTGTAGATTCAACTTTAGTAAAGACATCAAGGATTTAAGGGGAGAAGATTGTGGAATCTCACATGAGAGATGAATATCATAATCCCATATCATAAATCAGAGGAAGGATTACTAATCATTTTTCTAATTAGCTATTTTTGAGTATATAATTATTATATTCCTTAATTAAGGTTCTTGTTAAGTTAATATGAAATTCAAGTACTACAAATATAGTGTTTGGTTGATGTTAAAAGACGAGATAATTTATCTTCAATTTATTTCACCAAATTTATCTCCTTTTTGGGGGATACCAAATATATAATCATTGGTTTTCTAAAAAATATGAATGTTTTTTCAATTTATTCCACTTTTTCTTAAACTCCACAAGAAATAGAGAAGTTTCGATTACTTGGCTAATTTCTATTAATATGCTTTTGAGTTTAAGATCACCCATATAAGCATTTGAATGTAAAGACTTTAAGGTAGTAATATTGGTTGGTTCAAATCCTTCATCCATCATTTTTTAAATTACCGTCATTACCTCTTCTCTATTTTCACTTTGAAGAAAATCATTACTTATGGAGTTCTATGAAATAATAGTACTATAATTTATTTCATTAGAAGTCACATTAATTATAGAAATCCCCATATTTATATATATGTTAATAATAGAAATATAAATATTTATAAGTCGTAGAAATATTTTTAAGTAAATCTTATCTAGCTCTCAAGGCATACCCATGAATTTATTTATCAATTCTCAACAACCCTAGACCAATAACTACAGTAACAATCAAACTAATAATGATAAAGTCAAGCCTTTTCCCTTTGTTCAAAATTTAAATATAGCACAAACTTTATTGATCAATTCAATATTGACCATGAACTTCTATAAATAGAGCTAGTATGAAAATATACATATTTTTCTCTCCATTCATATTTGAGCAAGCTATTGAAGACTTCAAGTAAGCTAATCAACCTTCATAGAGGAAACTGTCTATAGACTTATTTACGTAAGTAGCAGGAGACTTAGCAGTCATTTATAGTAACCTTATTGGATCTCTCTATCATAAGCTCAATAAACACCCAATCCACATTAATAAAATGTCATTTTTTCCACTAGACTTCATCTTACTTAATTAGATCATTTCTTTTGTCATTTTATTATCTTTATACTAGATTAAATTTTAATTTACTTAACTTTAACTTTAAAAACTAAAAATTAATAAATGTCCAATAAGAATAAAATTACAAAATTTTCCTTAAAAATGTTAATTATCACATTTGTAATAAATAAAAAATAAAGGCTAAGAGAAAAAAATTTGAATTAGTCAAACTTTATAAAACATTTAATCCAAAGATAATCGAAGTCTACTATTTGATCCTATAGGGCTTCCAATAATAAAAAGTATTTAAATTGATCTTATATAACATAAATACAATGCAATCATGCATATTTAATAGCCTTACTAATATGAATGAGAAAATGGAGTGTGATAAATAATAATGGTGTATGTATGATCTATAATGTACCATTAATTTATCATTTTCTCTAAAATTTATGGTAAATTATAATAAAGAAATATAATTTTCTTATTGTATACTAAATTGCATTAGACAAAACCTTTGGGGAATTAAAAACTTATTTCCTTTAAGCCTTATAAACCCATTAATATCTGAAGATACGTAAATATGTCAAGAGATATATAAGATTAAGGTTAAACTATACATATGCCGAATGACCTATGATACGCTCAAGATTAAGAAAAATCTCAAGACTTTTGCGTGTATTATGACAGTGCAAAATAATCTATATGATTAAGAATAAAATAATGATCATCAATCTGTATATATATATATATATATATTATCAATGCAGTTATAATATATGAAACCAACTGTGTATCTAGAGTAAATACATAATGAACTCTAGCTAAAAGTTCGAAAGGACCTCAAAACATACATATTATAAAAATCTTTTCTAAAATGGTTAGGTAAAGTCCTTTAGTTAGAGGAAGAGCCAACATATGCTTAGTCAAAATGTTCTCCACTATGATGTCACTTTGTTGTACAAGTGCTTTTATGGTAAAATATCTGACTCTTAGATTTTGGACCTATGATATTCTTATTATTGTTAATGACGAACATTGTAGAAAGATTATCATAATATAACTAGATTAGTCTAATAATTTAATCAACAACAAATAGGTCAAAAATTAAAATATCAAACCAAGCTGTATGTAAAGTAGTTGCATAACATACAATAAACATTCATTCATAATTAAAAAGAACATAAATTTCTACTTGACACTTTTCATGAAATGGTGGCATTTGCCAATGTAAAGATATAATATGATGTGGAGTTTTCATCATTTAAACAAATACTAAATCAAAATAAGTATGTCCAATCAAATCTTATTTCTTTACCTTTTAGTATGTCAATCTATAATCCTTTATTCCTTGAAGATATCTCAAAAAATTTATCTGTATTCTAATGGTCTATACCTAGGTTAAATAACTATCTATTCAATAATGTAACAACGAATCTAATGACTAGTTTAGTGCAAACCTAAAAATACATCAGGTTAGCAACTACATTAGAATAAGAAACATTCTTTATGGGCTTTATTTCTATCTAATTCTTTAGACGCCATACTAAAAATGATCTCTCTTTATGAGAAATAGATATTACACAAGGTTAATAATTTTTTATATTAAACCTTTACAGTATAAGCTCAATATATGCTCTCTATAAAAGATCTAACAAGTTTAATATCTATCGTAGTGAATCTGAATACCAAAAATTCCTCATAAAGATCCTTCATGTCAAGATGTTTGGCCAATAGTTGATTAACCTTATATAACATGGTCAATTCATTTGATGTAAGCATGACATCATCTATATACAAAAGAAGAAAAAATCTTGTTCTCCTAACCTTATAGTACTAACATGTTTCTACTTTATTTTCCACAAAGTCAAATGAGGTTGTTACCTCATCAAATTTCAAGTACCACTGACAAAAAGTTTTTTTAAATAAGTATAAGGCAAAAATGGTCACTTTTGACCTTAAGTTTTACACTAATCGATAATTTAAACACTAATATTATAAAGTGAACAATTATAACCCTATCATTTAGAAAATGTTAAATTTTGACCTCACCTTAATGGAAAATTTAAACTCCTCTATTAAATGCTAGGTCAATGCCAAGCTAACATTTTAAAAATATTTTTATTATTTTTGGGTCCCTATGCCATGTTAGTGGCAAAGTGGGACCCACTTTTTAAAAATATATTAAAACCTTAATTTATCTTTCTCTGAAGGTATGGTTTTTTGGTAGTTGTCAATAATATATTTAATGACTGCATTAGTAATACATTATTCTTGGATAGCCTAATACTATATAACTTTGTTTACCAAAAGCCAAGAATATTGTTTACTATACAAAATATGGAACACTATGGCGAGTGATGGTTAGTTATTTCAATCTATTGTCCTTAAATAACTCTTCCTATGCAAAAAATGTTAGTAAAAATTGAGTAGGTTAAATAAAGAAAAAATATATTTTATTATTTACAAGGAAAAACAATTGTTTGTTCAAGCATTAACATTTTTTAGTTCTTTGGCATGTTAATGATGTTATCATTTAGCATGGCACAACATAGAATCTTAGTTGTGTCCTAACAGCTTGATTATTTTGGAAGTACAATTCTCTTCATCATTAAGTTATAAATATGTTATCCTGAAAAACTTATCCTTTAGATTCGTAATTCACATATGAAAGGTTGGATTACTGAGGCCAAATAAAAAATTTTCTATAATGCCTACTATCATCTAAAGATCATATTTAACTAATAAAGTGTATGGCATGGATTCACAATATGAACCATAGTAATTGATCTTCATCTTTTCAAATGTACCTTGCTTCTTAAAATTGTATCAGTTAAACAGTTGGACCCCTATAAGACGACGCCTTTTAATAACATTTCACTTTTTTCTTCAACACTTTCTTCTTTTCATTGGCAGTTAAAAGCAACTCAATAAGAGTGGTCTTGATGGATCTGTGTATGCAACTGCAGACAAGGTGTATATGTTACGATGCATGGTTAAAAATGGTTTCTATTCAGCCCTTGAAATTGTAATTGTGAGATATAAAAATCTGCATTATGTCTATTTACATGTCTGAATTCATTATGTTAACATTATATGTTATTCATATTTCATTTATATTGAATGTTGATCAACTAGATTATTCTATAATCATTTTCTTTTTGTCACTATATACTTTTACATATTTTTCTTCCTCCTCTTACTAATTTAGTAGTTATTCCTAGTTAAAATTTCATAATACTCCTACTCTAAGTTATTGTTCTAAGGTCTCTTCACATGACAAGCAGTTGATGATTGAACTATTGGCCAAATTCTAAAAGATTGAGCTTATTGAAAGGTGGAATAGTTTATAGCAATGTAGTTGTGTAAGTAGCCTTTCTGGTTTTTTAATGCAATTTGATATGTTTATGTTTATTTATGAATTATTTTTTCCTGTAGCTGGTCCTCACATATTTCCACTAAGATGAATATGCTCTGGGGCAAAAACATGATATATTGTCTAATGGAAAATGGATAATAAACTTGGAATAAAATAATTTAAGACATCCATTTAAGGTATATTTATTGTAAGGTGGATAACTATAAGTATAGGTTATTATTTTAATATATATGGTGAAGGGATAAAGGAAATCTGTATTCCTATAGTTATATGTATTATGTTTGCCTTTACTTGCTTCTTGTAGTGGATATTAGGAATGATGAACTCCTCCTTTTTCCTTATTTATTCTCAATATGTATATATATGAAACTTTGTTTTGAAGGACTCTTTTTGGCCATTACTCATAATCAACTGAGATCATTGCTACCTATTCATGTTCCCCAATATAATGCTTCTAGATGTCGATGAAACGTTGTTATAGGATAACACATTGTCAATCTTCTATACGTGAATCAATGCTAAGAATGTAACAACATATTATTCATATTTTTGATACAAATTAATTGACTGCTTACATTTTTCAGTACGATAAGCAGCTGTTGAAGAAGGAGGAGGAGGTGAGAGAGGGAGAATTATAAATAAATTAAATAAAAATTAGGTCCCTCCTTTATAAATAAATCAATTTAATATATTTAAAAAAATTGGGTCCCATTTTGCCAAATCAGCAATGACATGACATAGTGGCCACAAAAATAATAATATTTTTTAAAAATGCAGGTCATTGCTGACCTGACACTTAACAAAGGAGATTAAATTTTGCATTAGGATGAGGTCAAAATTTAACATTTTCTAAATGTTATAATTGTTCACTATGGAATGTTAGTGTAAAACTTAGGGTCAAAATTGACCATTTGCCTATATATAATGATTTTCTCGATTGACGTACTAGATGACACTTTTCACCCTTCAAGTTATACTATATAGTCTTTTTCATAAAGGGCCTCATTCAAGAAAGTGATTTTAACATCCATTTAATGTAGCTTCATGATAATTGTTATAATCAGTATTAATACATCTTTTGAAAATATGGTATGGTTGTTATCTACTCCCAAATTAAATCATAAATAAATGTAATACAACAAATATAATATAGGAGAGTAAGGATCATTCCTATGAGGAATTCTAATATATTAATCATTACATAACAAACTTACTAGCAAAATAGGGTATTATAATAATATAAAAGTTTGAAATAAAAACTAGTAAATTAAATTCGAAGAAAAGTGAATTATCAATTAAACTAACTTTCGTCTATGGTCTAATCCATTATTAGAACTATGATTGGTCATTGATATAAAATTAAAAAAAAATTATTAATCAAATATTTGTTATGATACTCAATTCATGTCTTTCTCTATGAATAGTTAATTAGAAATACATAATCTAATTAACCCTTTTTATTTAACAACCTTAGATATGATCCAAAATTCAATTAAGAAATAGTTTTAACAATATAAAGATTAATAAAGTAAGATAACAAAACCTTCGTAACTATATCTAGTTTAGGTAAACGCTCTTCTTAAGAGCTAATAATTCTTTATACAAAAAATTAAACCTTTAGTCACTATAAAGATTAAAGGGACTAAATAATTACGTATTCAATATTTAATTTAAAATTTGATTGTTTCAATCAACAAACTAATCATGCATATTAGAAATCAGTTGAAATAATTCTAACAAGTAAGTACAAAAGAACAATTCAATATCTAAATAATCAAAATAATTTGTGTTAAGACCTAATTAGCCTACAATTTGCAAAGCTCCAAAGGGTTTAATTCCCTTTAACCAAGATAAAGAAACTTAGCCACTAAATGACATAGCTTGATACCAATGTGTATTAAAGAAAAAAAAGAACATGAATTAATGAAGAAGTTATAAAATATAAGAGAGAAATCGTTCCTCTTCTCTTACATAGGGATGGAAATATGGCAGGTCTAAGTTGGGCTCAATGCTGGCTCAATCTAAAATGACCATTTTAAGGCATGACTTGAATCTAGCTTGAAGCTCGATTGAGCCTTGCTCATATAACTTGATATTGAGCCTAACCGGGTTTTAGGTGGCTTAAACTTAGTCCATTACTAAACTACTCTGACCCTAATTCCTAACCTATCCCTCTCCATCATCTTTATTGACTCTTTTCTAGATAGAAAGATCATAAATTCTTATTTTTCATAATTTGAATAGCTTCAAACATGACTTCTTTAATGAAAGTATTGTTATTATATTATCATAATATCTATAATAATACTTTCATCAAACAAGTAACAAGTAAAAGTGAAAATTTTCAAATTCACTCTAACATCAAACATTGTTTACAATAGAGAAAGGATTATGGTTAGTAAAAGATGTAGCAGATAATTAAGTTAGTGGCGACAAAAACTAAAAGCCTTCTAAACTCCTAAACAACTTATTTTATCTATTGCAACAAAGACCAAACACCCTTAATATAAGGCAAAGTTAAAAGCTTTCTGAAAAATTGCATTTCAAGTTTAACCTAAAAGGAGTTAATTTTAGCCTCCTTGCAAGCTTAAAGAACATTACCAAATGCAAAATAATTAAGTAAAACGTATTAAAAAATCATCCATTTAAAAACCTTATCAGGTGGAAGTGATATAATAAAACATTATAAGAAGAGAAGAGAGTGAGAGCTTTATTAAGAAAGAAGACACCAGAAATTATAGAGGGAATAAAAATAGAGTAAAATAAAAGAAAGAAGCATAAATAAGAAGATTACTAAGGTTATTAAATTAAGCATATGACTTTAAATACAATCTAACTAGGCTAGGCTTAAAGCTTGAAATTTTTTTAAAAGAGGTCTAAGCCAAACCTAAAGTCCAATTAACTCAGTTTGAGTTTATTAGCTTCTTTTCAACCTAAGCTAGGCCAGGCTGTGTTTAAGTTTAATTATCAAGCCTACTAATCGGATTTGTGGTTGATTCTTTGGATCACTCCCTTGGAAACCAAATAAAAAATTTAACTCCAAGGATTGCAATATAAAGTGCAATCCTGGGTTGTCTCACTTAATCAGAATCTAGTGAAAATGATCTAGGCTAGACTAATTGTCATGGAATGCAAGCTAAATTAGTTAAGAGTGGGGTTTTGGATTGTTTTGATTAAACTAATAAAATTGAACCAAATGAAAGAAACGTGTATAAAAAGTACCGTTTTTGTATTTTTGGGAAATGAAAAGTGAAAACTCAAATAATGATCAAATGTGATAAAATCCTCTTGAAAACAAGCTTTGGCTATCATGGTTCAAAACGAATCTTTTGGGAGCAAAATTCACTAAGTTTTCGAATGATACCCTTTAAAGAACTCTTTAAGTCCAAGGTTTTAATCAATGAACTCCATTTCTTAAAACTTTGTTGAATGCATCTTAGTATGTGTAATGGGAAAGTTAATATAAGTAGTCAATTTGGATTAAGCATAATCTCAATATCAAACACAACTAGGTAGATAAAAGAGAATTAATACAATCACTAGAAAGACATATATGAAACTTCATATATTAAGCATCCAAGTTCTACATAAACAAATCCATAACACAATACATTGTTCAA
>JANSVA010050683.1:12882-33694 GCA_025504915.1 Erythroxylum reticulatum | reverse complement strand
AGAAGAAGAAGAAAAAATGTGAATTGGGAGAGAGGAAGAGAAATAACAAATCAAAGAGAGAAAGAAGAGAGATTTCGATGGTTGAGAGAAAAGAAGGGAGTTGAGCTAAGGTTTCTTCATTTCTTAGCTTTTGAGAGACATTTTAAATTGGTTCAAGAAGAGAAAAAGGTAGAGAAAGAGAAGAGCTTCCATTTGAGCCAAAGATCTCTTCATTTGGTGAAGAACCAAGATAAGATCATCTAAATCTTTTGGTATTTTTGGAAGGATTTTAGTTCATGGAGTTTAGAAAATCTATGAGTTCAAGTATTCTAGCACCAATTTTAGTGATTTTACTTTGTGGGATTTTCAATTGAAAACCCTATTGATTGGAATTTTTGTTATTGTATAAAGGGGATCAAAGAGGCAAGAGGAACAAGAGAAGAGGTATTTTGAGCAAGTCTTTAAGCAAGAAAATCAAGGTAGTTTATATGTTTATAATACAGTTATGAGCCATTAACGTTTTTACAAGTCAAGAAAGTAAAATGATTTCAATTACTTCATAAATGTTGTTTTTAATGTTTTGAGTGATCTGAGAAATTGCCACATGTTAGTGCATGAATTTTGATTATAAAATGGAAAATGGTTTTGAAATATTCATGTTATGCTTTGAAACATATCA
This sequence comes from Erythroxylum reticulatum, assembly GCA_025504915.1. Lineage (NCBI taxonomy): Eukaryota > Viridiplantae > Streptophyta > Magnoliopsida > Malpighiales > Erythroxylaceae > Erythroxylum > Erythroxylum reticulatum. The sequence goes on along the minus strand of JANSVA010050683.1, from coordinate 33,036 downwards.
TGGCATTTTGTATGAATGAAAAGATGTGAAAGCATGAAAGTATGAACACATGAGCAAATGATTTGAGCATGAATATGTGTTTTTCTTTAAGTAAGAGAGGAACCCATTTCGTTAGTCACGTACACATTGACCTATATCCTTCTCTCGGCTACCCGCTTAAAGCCACGAGATCCTGAGAAATCGGACTCATTTTATTCACGATGTAAACTTCGGTTTCTCCATTTCATTCCACAAAGCTCTTGAGCCATTTGTTTGTGCATTGCATTTTCGATTTGTCAAGTATGCTGCATAATTTGAGTGTTCTATAGTGATTATTAAATATAGTTTGCTATGTTGAGGTGAGGACACTTTTAACTATATGTTTTGAGCAAAAAGATCTTGAGATTGGCTGAAAATTTGAGAACAAAGCGTTTTATAAATTCACTAAGACTTTTATAAGACAAATGAACATTTCAACGATTTTGCTTATTCTTTGTTATAAACTTATTACCCACAACCTTTTAAGCTCATCCCCTTTTATACCGTCTTTAGGTGATAACTAAGAGACTAAGTGATCAAGAGCCTAAGGGCATTTCTCCAAATTTGCTTATTTTGTAGTTTGAGTTGATTTTGGGAAAGCATGAAGTTTGTTTTTTCAAGGACTTTCTGTAATTTGAGATTTTGAGAAGATGTTGTAATGTGGCTTGGAATACCATTAAAGATTTGTAAATCTTTATTCTTTTGATGTTATTGAAATGTGAATGGTGTATTGATGATGTGAGTTAAAATTTAGATATACGTGAAGAAATGATCAACTGGAGTTGATGATTTTTGGAACATAAATCGTTGTTATATATAAATGTATGCATAAGTGAGATGTTATAGAAAGGAAAATAGGAATTATGACTGACTAGATGTAGTTAGAGGAGATGAGGCGAATGAGTTGAGATTTGAGAGTTTAATGAAATAATTTTTATAGCTAAATGGTTAAGCTCAGGACATTCGAAGTTTGTGAAATTCAAAATTTCAAGGCTTCCATAGGGGAAAATTTGCGTTCTGAATTTAAGGAAAAATTTCGATTAATCTAGGCTAATTTAGACAAAGTTGCCAACTACAATGTTGTATATTATCTTTCTAGCTTGTATATAGTGTGAAATTTTTGGTTATTGGAGTCAAAAGTTATAGTCCTTGTAAGTGGAGATGCTCAGGAGTATAGTTTATATAGTCTGATGATGCCATATCGTCTGATGACGTCATATTGTTTGATGATGTATCGTCTGGTGAGTGTGCTTCGACTAGTGAGTTTGCTTCATCTAATGAGTGCGCTTCGTCTGGTGAGTGCGCTTTGTCTGGTGACTACGCTTCATCTGGTGAGTGTGCTTCGTTGGTGCACTGTTCACCTGATCCTATCATCTAGTACCATTTTTTGGCCCTTTAGACGATGGAATTTGCCTTTGATGTCTTGTGAAATTTGTTGGTCTAGAAGTCCTCTTTAAAACTATTCAAAGAAAACCTTATTCCAAAATCTCTAGTAAAGGTTATACAAATTGTTACGAGATAGGTATAACATGATTGAGGACATAAGCATGGTTGATTCTTTTAGCCATAACTTCATAAACCGACCTCCAAATTAAGTGATTCTTTAAGCAATAGATTCCAACACATTTTCCTATCTTCAATAAAATTTGTAGCTTTTGAGGTTGATTTGAAAGAGATTGATGGAAGGAAAATGAGGGATCGGTCGAAAGGGCATAACTAGGATTTGAACACACTTTGGATTTGTAAGCATATCTTGAGCTATAGAGCTCCAAATGAGAAGGTTCTTGTTTCAAAATAACTTAAGACATAGAGCTACAAATGATCTGAAGGAATAGAATTTTAACCCAGTCCCTAAGACTTTCAATATTTGTATGGAAGTTGAGCATAGAATATTTGCTTCAGCATAGGAATGATTAGGAAAATAGGGCCCGACACTTACGATATTAGAGAATGAAGATGAATCGAGGATGACTAATGAGGGTTAATTAGATTAAACCCTAGCTCCTAGAATTCTAAACCATATAAAATGAGTTTGGTGTCATTAGAAACTTAAGATATAGGGGGAACAAAGGTTCTAAAGAAGTTAAATTGTGAATCCAGTTTGAGGTTCCCAATTTATTGTGAAGTTGAAGAAATGTGTTTGCTCACGTTCTATGATTCAGTTTAAAATATGTCTTATAACTTCGAATGTTGGGCTCGCAAGCGAGGTCCTACAATAGGCTCCTTTTGTTTTTATATCGCAAGAGGCTCATTTCATTTTGAATGTTAACAAGGCCCTATCGAATAACAGGCTCATTTTGTTTTAAGCATTAATAGGCTCTTATCGATTAATAGGTTTCTTTCTTTTTGAGTGCAACTAGGCTCCTATCAATTAACAAGCTCCTTTTCTTTTAATTGTTAGTAGGTTCCTTTCAATTAATAAGATCTTTTTTTTACAATGTTAACAACATCTTCTTAAGGTTGATAGGACCCTTCTATTTGTAGACTTATTTTGCTTAGGGGGATATTATCAATTTTAAGTACCTTGTAATTTTTTTTTACACTCAATTCACCCCCTCTTGTATGTGTTTGTTTTATCATTTGGTATCAAAGCCAAGTTTCACATTTATTGTGCTTTAAAACATATGATAGATCATGGAAAACAATTTGAGAAGCCTTGAAGGAAAGTCCATCTCAAAGCCTCCTTATTTTAATGGAAACAACTATTTCTATTGGAAAGAGAGAATGATCATTTATCTTCAATCTGTAGATATCAACGTAGAAGTGTGGACTAATGCTGATAGAAGAAAAACAAAGCCAAATGTTAAAGCAAGACATTATTTAATACGTGCACTATGTCTGAAAGAGTACTAAAAGATATCTTACTGTTCATGTTAAAGGAAATATAGGAAAAAACTATAAGTCACCTTTGAATTAACGAACGAGGTAAAGAAACATAAAATAAGTCTTTTAGTGCATCAATATGAAACTATTTGTATGAAATAGGGAGAAACAATAGACGAATTCTTTGAAGATTCAACAATGTCACCATTACCTTGAAGAACTTAGGTAAGATATATCCCAATGATGAGCCTGTGACAAAGATTCCAAGATTACTACCAAAGGAATAGAGACCTAAGGTGATAGCTCTGGAGACTGTAAAGGATCTCGACACTATCTCACTTGATTGGTTAAGAGGAAACTTAATGATCTATAAAGCCGAACTTAGGTTAGATGAAGGATCCTCATACAAAAGAGGATTATGGCACTAAAAGTAACTGATGAATTAAATAGAGATGAAAGCGACAATGAATTGCAAATAGACGGAGATGATAAATTCAATTTCATGGTTAGAAAATATCCTCGCTTCTACAAAAAGAAGGTCATGAAGAAAAGAGAAGGAAACAAGAAAATTGGAAACAACAGGTTGCTATCAAAAGGTAGTAGCAGAAATAGCAATACGTAAAATAATCAAATCATATGCTATCACTACAAGAAACTTAGACACATAAGACCATAATGCCCTCTTCTTCAAAAAGACAAATTAGAAAATAGAAAATTCAAAAAGCAAACTACGACTGTAGCCTGGTCAGATGAGGAATTTGAAAACTTTGAAGAAGAAAAGCCTAAAAATGTCAGCAATGTTTGCTTTGTGCCAAATTAAAAGACGATGAGGTATATTATTTTGACTCCAATATTGAAATTGATGAATTAAGAGATGCATATCATGAACTGTATGATTAGTATAAAAAAAGTAACATTGCAATATTTCAAAAAAGTTAAAAAGATAAAAAATAATGGTGCATCATGAAGAATAAGATTAAATCACTAGCATATGAGAATAAGAAATTATTGTCTACAATTATGTCTCTTGAAAATGACAAAAAGCAAAAAGTCTCTAAAAAGGAATTCTTGGACCAAAAGGTAAGTTAGTTAGAGAATGCATTGCTTGAAAATGACTTCGTTAAGGTAAAATAGTTAGAAGAAAAAATTGCTTCTCTAAAAAAAGATCTTGTGAATTTTGTTGATGGAAGAAACAATCTTGATACGTTACTTGGGAATGGTAAAGGTGTTTTTGATAAGGCTAGAATATGATATAATGAAAACAATAATATTAGACTAGATAAGAATTAATTTTTAAATCTAGTTGTAGCCATAGTCAAAATAGTAGGAACCTAATAAATAACAAAATTTACAATAATTCTCATTCATTTATTTCGTGAAATTACTGTGGTAGACATCGTCATATTAGTCATTCCTGTAACTTCCAAAAAATGAAGAAATTATTTCAGATAGATGCTTGGAGACCAAAAGGTCAAACTACTAACCTTAAAGGACCTAAAAAAATTTAGGCACCTAAAATGGGATAATATATTATACATATATGCTTCAGAATAGAGATAAGAGAAAATCAATGGATAGTTGATGGCAGTTGTTCGAACACATGATAGGTGAAATATCACATTTCAATTGTATTGAAAGGAAAGACAGAGCTAATGTTGTCTTTGTTGATAAAAACAAGGAAAAAGTCACCAGAATTGGTAAAATTGGTGACTCTAACTCTACTTCTGTTGATAATGTTCTTTATGTTGATGGATTGAAACATAACTTGTTGAGTGTAAGTCAATTATGTGATAAGGGTTGCTTTCTATGCATCACATTATGAAATTATTGATAATCTTAATGATAATATTTTTTTATTGGTCCTAGAAATTAGAACATATATTGTGCTCAATTGGAAGATATGTCTTCACAAAATGTCAAATGTTTTGTTTCTACATAAAATGATTCCTTTATCTGGCATCGAATATTTGGATATGTTGGCATGAGCATCCTATCAAAATTGTCCAAAAATGAGTTAGTTAAAGGACTTACTAACCTAAAGTTTGAGAATAATCAGGTTTGCGAAGCATGTTTAAAAGGAAAAAAAATAAGAAGTAGCTTCCTTCCTAAAAGTATTGTGTCTACTAACCAGCAGCTTGAACTTGTACATACGAACTTATTTGGTCTTACCAGGACTTAAAACTTTGGTGGTAAACATTACTGCTTTGTTATAGTAGATGATTATTCTAGATTTATATGACTTTATTTTCTATTAAATAAAGATGATTTTTTGAAGTCTTTGAGAAGTTTTACACAAAAATTTTGATTGAAAAAGGGTACTGCATCACATCTATTTAGAGAGATCATATAGGAGAATTCAATAACAGAAAATTCAAAGATTTCTATAATGAAAATAGGATATCTCACATTTTTTCATGCCCAAGGACTCCTTATTAGAATGGAGTTGTTGAGAGAAAGAACAACACTCTTGTTGATATGGCCAAAATAATGCTATACGAAAGTGGTCTACCTCATAGTTAATGGGCAAAAGTTGTGTCAACTACCTATTACATACTTAACAGGTACCTTATAAAACCTATTCTTAAAAAGACCCCCTATGAGTTGTGGAAAGGAAGAAAACCAAATGTCGCCTACTTTTGAGCATTTGGTTACAAGTGCTTCATTCTAAATAATGGAAAGGATAACCTTGGAAAGATCGATGCGAAATTAGATGAAGCTATCTTTCTGGGCTATAGTACCGTTAGTAAAGGATTTAAAGTTTACAACAAAAGAACAAAGAAGATAGAAGAATCAATACGTATAGTATTTGATGATGCATTACCCTCGATAACAGAAACTGATTTAGATGATGAATAACATCCCTTAGCTTCTAAAAATACATCGTAGACTCAAACTACACACATAGTACCTTCAGAATTACAAGATCAATAAGGCCCTTATAAAGTTATGACAAAATAGGCTCCTTCCTCTCAGTAGGAGCCTATATAACAAAAAACACCAAGAGAATAGAGAGGTCTTAATATGCATCAGTAAGAGACCCCTCTAAAAGTCTAAGAACTAGATCATCCTTCAAGAACAACTTTATTGCCTTCATATCATAATTAGAACTAAATACCATTGAAGAGGCTTTTACTAATGAAAAATGGGTTTCAGTTATGAATGATGAAGTGAATCAGTTTGAAAAAAAATAAAGTTTGGAATCTAGTACCTCGTTCGCAAAACAGGCCAATCATTGGAACTCATTGGGTATTTGAAAACAAACTTGAGGAAAAGTGGTAAGGAGGTAAGAAACAAAGCTAAACTTGTAGCTTAAGGGTGTAATCAATAGGAAGGTATTGATTTTGGTGAAACTTATGTGCCTGTTGCTAGAATGGAATCGATTAGAATTTTACTTGCCTTTGTATGTTGTAGAAACTTCAAAATGTTCTAAATGGATGTCAAAAGTGGCTTTTGGAACTAAACTTGATAAGGATGAAGAAGGTAAGGCTATGGATGAGACAAAGTACAGAGTAATGATTGGGTCACTACTATATCTTACAAGCTCAAGACTAGATATTATGCTTAATGTGTGTCTTTACCACACTTTTAATCATGTCCAAAAGAAAATCACCTTCAAGTAGTCAAGACTATCTTTCAATATCTTCACGAAACTATAGATTTTGAATTATGACATCCAAAAACTGACTCGTTTAATATAGTTGGCTATTGTGATGCAGATTATGTAGGTGATAAAGTTGATAGAAAAGCATAAGTGGTCATTGTCAATTTCTTAGAGGATATCTAGTTTTTTGGTCTTGTAAGAAACAAAATTGCATAACACTTTCAACAACTGAAGCAGAATATATAGAAGCTGCCAGTTGTTGTGCTCAAATCTTTTGGATGAAGTATAAACTCCAAGATTTCTCTCTGAACTTTAATCATATTCCTATATTATGTAATAGTAATAGTGCAATAAATATTTCAAAAAATCATATGCATTATTCTAGGACTAAGAATATAGAAATCAAGCATCAATTTATCAAAGATCATGTTTTAGAAGGAACCATTGATCTTTTACATGTTAATAATAAAAATCAAGTAGTTGATATCTTTAATATGCCACTCTTTGAAGATAGATTTTACGTGTTAATAAAAGAACTTGGTATGTCCAGACTATCTGATATTATTTCTATATAAATTTTCTATGCTACTTCTCTTTACAAACATTAACAGGATCCTTCTAATCTAATTCTTTAGAAGCCTCCTTTTATTTTAGTAGGCTCCTCTTAATTTTGAAGGCCCCTCAAAACCAAATCTTGGACATACAAAGTCTTCTTAAAAACTCTTTTTATTCTCTTAACTTTGTTACTATTTTTACTTGGATTTTTCTTACATACTCGTGATATTTTTTAGTATTAAATATGTTTCCATCCTACTTTTTGATAATGACAAAGGGGGAGAATATTTAATGATATACTTTGCATTTCTGATTTATTTTTAGTATTGCCTTGCTGATATATTTATTTTGATGACATATATCTGTGATATATTATGCTAACTACTGCTAAAATGTTGTTGAAGTTTAAATCTTTGATATATTATGCTAATTACAGCTGAAATGTTGTTCAAGTTTAAATATGTGATATATAAACGATAGACTCCTTCCTTTAGAATTCAAACTCCTTTTAATTATAAATGTGAGTAAGAACATATAAAGTTTACAAGTATCTCTCGAAATCCTTTATTATAATTTGAATTTTGAAAATATATCTATTTTTTTTGTCATCATTAGAAAGAGGAGATTGTTAGGTCAAGTTTATGCTTAAGGATTTTGATGATAACTTTATATTATTTCAAAATTCAAATCGGATTTATTTCCTTATATAAGCAACGATATAATTCTTAAAAGGAAATAAAATCGTAGGATAATTACTTCCTTTCTTATGAGAAACATCTTTATAAACTTACCTAATTAGAAATGGTTCCATGACATCTAGAAGAATCTTAATAATTCAAATAATTAGCTCTAGAAATTTTGACTGAACTTTTATCTTAACGTCTGAATATCAAAGATTCGTTAGATACAAAGTCAACTTAAAGTAGAAATGAAGTAACAACTAGTTAGAGAAAATGTCTACTTAAGGAAGAGCCAATGCATTTGTGAAATACACAAATTTTCAAAATACTTCAGTAGCAACAATATTCTTGAAAGTTATATCAAACTCCTTGTGCCTTTGGAAACTGAAAACAATTTATCTAGAGAGAGATAGTAATTCTCTGAGAGTTTAAATTGAGCTTACCTTATATTTATTTTTGAAGGCTTGTCGGGGTTTTTTTAAACACGACGAGTGTTGAAGGTTCAAGAATCTTAGAAAATATGTGCTTATAAGCTTTGAAAGGCTCATGAAATTGTACCACTTAGATTTTATAGTGAAATACTCAGGTTGAATACTTGGGGATTGGATGTGGACTTTGTCATAAGTCGATCAAATATAAATCAGTTGTGTCACTTTCTCTCTCTCTTAACTTTTAAATTTTCGCTTTATAGTGTTTGGGTTTTCAAACTTGCGAGAGGCTTCGTCGATTTTACAATAGCCTCTTTTTTAATATCGTAAAAGGCTCCTTTCATTTTAAGAATTAACAGGCTCCTATCGTTTAATAAGATCCTTTTGTTTTGAGCGTTAACATGCTCCTATTGATTAATTGGTTCCTTTCTTTTTTAATGCTAACAGGCTACTATTAATTAATAGACTCCTTTTCTTTTGAGCATTAACAGGTTCCATTCAATTAATAGGATCCGTTTGTTTTCAACGTTAACAGGATTTTCTTAAAGTTGATAGCCCCTTTTATTTATAAACTAATTTTGCTTAGGGGGATATTATCAAATTTAAGTACCTTGTAAAAAAATTTTACACTCAATTTAACCACCTCTTAGGTATGTTTGCTTTATCATAATGGAAGAAGACAATAGTTTTGAAACAAACTAGGGATGAATTTCAATAGCGTACTAAGTTTTCAATGAAAGTTTTGTACGAGGTCTATAACACCATTTATAATATAGAAAGGTTGCTTTACTAGTTGAATTATGTAAAGATATGTATCTTGATTGAACTATATGTATAATTGCCAATTAAAGATTATTTTAAAAGTATTATAATATGAAATAGGGGTTATTGAAGATTATGAAGAATTGTTCAAATTTTGTCCTTGAAAAGAAATGTTATATACTTTAGTCTTGGCCGTGAAATCTTAGCCAAGTTGGTTTGAGTTTAGGAAGCAAATTAGATGTTGAAATATCTACTTAAATTGATTTTATAGCTATTGTAAATTCAGGTTGAACATGAAAAATTATTAAGATTATATATGCCTATTTTAGAGTGAGTTTTGATTACTCCATTTGATTGTGATACTTTAAAATCCATACATATTGATTGACCAAATGATAATTCAAAATGTAGTTACACCAATTTGATTATTATTTCATGTTTATATGAATGATAGAAATAGTTAGTGAGAAAATTGAGATGAAATGTGTATGCCTTCTCATTAACTTTGTGACTCTTAACCTTTTATCTTCTTGAAATTAAAAATATTATAAATTTTTATTTACTAATCTATGTTTGAGTGACCATTTAGATCTTAGTTTTATAGGAAATAAAATCTAGAAGAGAACTTTAAATTTTGATTGAACATAGCTTTAAATTGTTTTATTTTTAAAAAATAGAATTCTGAAAGTAATGTATTTTGTTTTTGTTGGATATTTTAAAGTTGGAAAACCACTTGAAACATGCTTGCATAGAAGATAGGTGATACTATAAAGAAATTGAGTTATTAATGCAATATGAGAATAAGTTTTCTACACTATGAATTTCATATTTGTATAATTTGGTTTCAACGTTAAAAATTCCAGCATTATATATTTTGGATGATTACTACTTAGTGACAAAGAAAATAAATTTTCAACTCTTAAGTATTGATTGTGTGGTTCAAAGAATGTATTTTAAGTTTATTTTCTTAAGTTTTGTTGCAGCTTACTTATGTAGTGTAAAAAGGACATTATATGTTAATACATTGATCATATTTCTACTTTAGGATAGAATTTGTTCCACATCAGCAATTTGTTAGGATATTTGTTTTTTAAGTTGAATTTTGTTAGTTTATAAATATAAATTTGAAATTAAATAGATCATTTATAAGTTTCTCTTTTATTTAAAATGATGTTGATATTGATTTATTGGAATATTTTGGGAATATTATAATGAACTTACTGGCAAATAAACTAATTTAGAAAATCAAAATTTTATTGTGGGATCAACTCTTATTTGCTCAATACTAATTTCATTAATAGATTCAAAGTTTAAATAAGGATCTTGATTTGCTATTATAGATATGAGAATGTAATTTATGTGAAGTTTAGCTATAATGTTCTCTTAGAAATCAACCTATAACTTTTTATATACCCTTTTGTAACTAACGTTAGTATACGTCTTTCAATGCTTCAATATAATTTGAAGATTAAAGGTGAACACCCAACTACATTTAATTATTGTAATAATAAATGCATATGATTTAGATAATCTATAAATAGAGATAGAATTATTAATTAGATATCCAAAATTAACCTTAAGATTAGGGTTTTATATATTAAAGTTAAATTTTTGTAAAGAATAAAAGAATTATTGCATATAGTATTTGTCTCACGAAAATCATCATATATGAGGTTTGAGTGTACCTAAAGATCAAAATTCATATATGATTATTTCACTTAACAGTGTCAACATAGGCAACTATATAGTTAACAATGATTTTGACTCATTTTTTTCTTGAAGAAAGATTCTATGGATATTATCAAAAAGTTTTTTTGTCTATTCTAAATTAAGTTGTCAATTACTTTTAGTTGTAAAAGCTTATCACCTCTTCCAATATATTCATATAACTAGAATTCTCCCCTGGGAAGGTATTTAGAATTCTCTCTAAATAATATAGCTCAATTGAAAGTTACATGTAGTTTTAAAGATAGAGGATCATAACACCTATACCCTTTTTGAAAATTTGAATAGCCAATAAACATATTGTTTTAAGCATATTAAATTTTAGTTTGCACAATATATAATTTTTTAAAACATGGTTTTTTTCTATTGTATTATTCTCCATTTTGAAGAAAATATATCAATGCAATCACTTCTAAGAAATAACCATCTTATAATGAAATTATATGTTTCTACTTTAATATATAATATTTGGTCAATAAACTAGATTGTTATAATCATGTCCCATAATATAGCATAATAAAACTATCATCATATTGTTGGCCTTTGTAGCATATTCCTCGTGATCATATAATAAAAAAAAATTGCATTCTTGAAAAATAAGAGACATGTTCATTACCATTATAAGCACTATAAATATCACTTCCTTTACAAATACTGTCCCTTGCTTTTTTATTTCCTTTAATACTAACTCCTTTTCTTTTTTAAACCCCTCTTGGCCTATTTTTCTTTTCTTTTATCACTTTTTTTCTTTAGAACTCTTATTCTTACTTTATTTCTTTTCATGACCCAAACTCTCTTACTATCCTCACTTCATTGTCTTTTTTTAAATCTTAATTGGTTTTCATATACCTTTTTTGGTATTAAGAATGTAAGAGTGAATTCTGTACGTTACAATATTAGGAAGGATTGATTAGAAGTGAATAGGCTACTAAGATGACCATTTCATAATTGAATCCTACTTATTGTATAGAGTTAATTTGATGAATCATAATAATTTTCCCTCTCTTTAAATAATAAATATAGTTTTATTTTATTCTTACTGTTGTTGTTTTATTGATTGGTTAGAGTGAAGTTAATTTCTTTTTAGTTGGATTATGTTGGTTGTTGTCAAGGACTTGCTACGGCTTATCTCCTAGGCCTTTTTTATTTTGGCTACTTCTAAGTGGTTACCTCCTTTCATGTACCACCAATTGTTATCTTCTTTTCTTCTTAATTTAGTAATTAGTCTTTTGGTACTAATTTCCTTATTTAGCTCGTGTGAGGGCTCTTGATGTTTTTTAAAAATAAATTATTAGAGATTCCATTAATATTACTCATTTGATATCTGTAGAGGTAATACCAATTGGTGCTATTCATTTGATATCACTTCATATTGACCTACTCGATTAAAAAAAATCAATTCTAGGTACTCACATAAACTTGGTCCTTGGAGATTAGTTCTTCATTTTTCTATTAACCTATATGTTTTTTTTGTTTATTTTATAAGCATTATTTCAAAGAGAAGCTTCTATATATATGTCTATAATCAACATAAAATAGCATTTCACATGATGAGAATTGAAAGTGCTATTACCATATGAGAAAGGCCTTTAAGAGTATAACTTATATGCATTTTTAGGTTTAGTTAGAGGATGTGTATAATGCTTTCTTTTCGACGTGTGAGGGATTAGGAGTTCTCTTTATATGATAGTAGAGCCTAATAAATGGTTTAGCATATGCTATGCTCTTTTAATGAAAATATGACCTATGGTAATTTAGAGAAAATGTCATGCTTCTTTGTTTCTTATAAGGTCTATATTGAATGGGATTTGGAGTTCTCTTTGTGTGATAGTAGAGCCAAATAAATGATTATTAGCATATGATATACTCTTTTCATGAAAATATGACCTATGATGATTTAGAGAAAATGCGATGCTTTTTTGTTTCTCATATGGATTGAAATTAAATGAGAGTAAGTATCATGCCTTTATGCTTGTAAAGAGACCTATAATGAATGTGAGTTTGTTTCATACCATTTTAATGATAAAGAGGCCTATATAAATGAGAAGGAGGTTCTAAGTTCTTTTGTGATGACCTTGCATAAAATTGTGCCTATTTTTGCCTAAAGTATTATACCCTCTAGGTTTAGAATGTGATCCATACATGAATTTCCTTTTGTTTAGGACTTAGAGGATGATAAATGGGCACATTTTTTTTTTTTGTAAAACATTTAAAAAATGCAATATGATCATGTTAAGATTCATATGTAGTATGATCATATAATTGCTTGGCCCTTATAAAAATACTTTGGCATTATATAATGCAATTCCTTAAGTGAAACTAATTCCATACCTATCATTAAAGTTGTTTTGAGCTAAAAAATAAACACTTGATATGCATGAAACCACTTCCATATCTCACGAGAGGTTTAAAAATAAACACTTAATATGTATGAAAAAAATGCTTATGTAAAAAAAACCAAATAAATTTAATCGTTGTCTTGGTCTATAATAATGGTTTTCAATAATAATGTTTTTTGCATAATAATGATTTGATCTTGCTAAAAATTTTTATGTTGTCTTTGTCCATATATGATATTGCGAACAATGGTTATGATCAAATTGAGATTAATTGTTCTTTTTCAAGCAAAGATCAAAGCTTCAATGGCTTAAGCAATATTATAAGTTGTAGGATATAAAAACTGTTAGGGCCTCAGGTCCCGTTACTTATTACGATTGTAAGGAGAATTTCAGCATCAACATTGGCAGGGTCGCCGTAGCAAAGTAAATGTTTCACCATGGCAAAACTAAGGAGTATTTCTAAGGACCTTTTAGGAAAAGTTTACCGTGGTCAACGTCTGGCTTTGCTGCGGCAAAGTTTCGTGAACGAGCAAACGCACCCTTCTGGAAAAATACACCGTGGCGAAAGTCTGACTTCATCAGCGTAAAGACTCGAGATCGAGCCAGAAACACCTTTCACGAAAAGGTTCACTGTGGCCAAAGTCTAGCATTGCTGCGGCAAAACCTTCGAATCTACAACCCATAACCCTGCAATCCAACACTAATTTGCACATTCAATTTCCAACCACAATTAACCACTCAACAAAAGATAAATATGAATATATGTAAAAAGGAACTTCTTCCATTCATAACTCATTACCAAACCAAGACAGAGTTTGAACCTAGCTTTAATTACATATCAAATGCTACATTAATGTCTTAATACAAAATACCAAATACAATGAGTGCTCATGTTTGATTTGCTAGTAAGGCTACCCAAAATAGTCGACTAACTTAGTTACTAAATTTAGCTATCTTGGAGTATTATCAATGCCTTGCAAGGATCAACAACCTTTTTGTTCTGCACTAAAGGAGTGAAAAATAATGTGTTGAGCTACGAAGCTTAGTGGCTAATTATTTATAGCCATTAGTAACTAGCACAATCAAGCATATATATATAGTTTTAATATAACAATTCAATCATCAACAATTCTAGCTCAAAAACTTATAATTAAACATGCCATCACATAGAACCTATCATGTATAACTAATCATCAAAGCATAACACTTAATTGTGCATCATAACTTGACAAATTAAAATGAAATGCACAAACATAATGGCTTGAGAGTCCCATAGGTCGAAATGGAGAAACTGAAGTTAACACCATGAACAAAATGATTCTGCTTCTTAGGAGCTTATGAGCCATAAGTGGGCAATCGGGAGAAGGCTTTAAGTCAATGTCGATGTGACGAATGAAATGGTATCTTTCTTACCTAAACACAAGCAAATTTGTATGCTCAATTCATTCCATTACATATTCACATTTTTATGCTTCTTATTCTATTTCCTCTTTTTGATCATACCAAATGTCATAACATCTTTCAAAGCATAACATGATAATCCATCATAATGCATTTTTCTAACAACATAACAATTCCAAATCAAGAAATTAAGCATACACATATGAGTAAGAAAATTTTCCCATCTCTAAAATAACTATAAACATATTACCCACCTAATTGCTTGAAATTCCAAGTTCATTTGTGCCTTTCCTCTTGCTCTTGGATAAGATTTTCCTAGTTTCCTTCAAACAAACCAATTTCTACTCAAAACGATATTCCCATAGAAAATCCATGAAGTTTTAATAATCAAAAAAATCGAATAAGTGCAAATCGAGCTTAGACTTAAGCTATCCATAGTTTATCTAGGTTTAGAAAGACCAAGACCTAGTTTAAACCCATGAAAATCATTTAGGTTTCTTGAATCCTTTTCTTTCTCCCTTCATTTCTATCACAAAACCCATTTCTTTACTTCTTTTTCTACCTAAACAAGAAGAAAATATGATGGAAATTTACCTAAAACAAGTTGATTCTTCTTCCTTCTACTTCTTTCTCCTTCTCTACAATTTTCTTCTTCTTTCTTTCCCACATTTTTCTCTCTTTTCTCTTCTTTCTTTCTTCTTCTCATAATTTCTTCACTCTCTTTCTTATTTCAAGACCACTTTTTGCCTTGTCTTTCCTATTTTACCCTTCATTTGTTTAACGTTATGCCTATTAGCTCCTTTAGTCTATTAAATACCATATACTCTAGCTTAATTTTAACATTTGGACTAAGTTCTAAAAACAAACAAACAAACAAACAAATAAATAAATAAAATTTGGGGTCCAACAATTCTCCTTCCCTCAAAGAATTTTATCCTCGAAATTCTTACCTAAGTCTACAATAAGGTGTGGATATTTCTCCTTCATAGCTTCTAAAGGCTCCCATGTTGCTTCCTCTCTTGTATGGTTCTTCCATAAGACATTAACTAGCTTCATAGTCTTGTTTCTTAAGACCTTTTCCTTTGAATCTAGAATCTTTACTGGCTTTTATTCAGAAGTCAAGTCCTCTCTTAATTGAACGTCTGAAGGTTGGACTATGTGTGAAGGATTTGATCGGTATTTTCTTAACATTGATATATGGAAGACATTGTGAATGTTAGGTAAATCTGGTGGCAAGGCTAACTTGTAAACTAAAGGCCCAATATTCTTAATAATCTTATAAAGGCTTATGTATCTTAGACTGAGCTTGCCCTTTTTACTAAATCTCAAAACCCATTTTCCATGGAAAGGCTCTAAAAAATACTTTGTTTCTAACTTCACATTCCATCTCCTTTTTATGTGAATTTGTATAGCTCTTCATCCTGTCTTGAGCTGCCTTGAGTCTCTACTTCACTAATTTAATCTTGTCGACTGTAGCTTGTACCAACTCAGGCTCTAAAAGTCTCCTTTCACCTTCCTCATCCTAAAAAATAAGAATTCTGCACCTCCTACCAATAAGGCTTCATAAGGTGCCATTTGAATTCTTGAGTGGTAAGAATTATTGTAAGCAAACTCAATTAAAGGTAAATGATCATCCCATATAAGATAGGCTCTTAACATTACCTTCAATGTCCATATTGTCCTCTCTGATTGGCCATAAGTCTGTGGATGAAAGCTACGCTAAAATGCAACTTGGTTCCCAAAGCCTCTTGTAAGCTTTCCCAGAATCTGGAGGTGAACCTGGGATCTTTATCTGAGAATATAAAATTTGGAATCTCATCAAGTCCAATTATTTCATCTATATATTTCTTGGCCAAGGAATTTAAAGAATCTACTTGTCTAATTGGGAAGAAATGCGCTGACTTAGTTAGCTTATCAATAATCATTTATATTGCATCATGCTTCTTACTAGTCCTTGGAAATCCCATCAAGAAATCCATTATAATCTTCTCCCACTTCCATTCAGGAATAGATAAAGATTTAAGCTTGTTGATAGGTTCTTGATATTCTGCTTTAACTTGCTAATACACTAAGCATTTTCTGGCATTCTCTCTAACATCTTTCTTCATTCCATTCCACTAAAAGTGTTCTTTTAAATCTCTATACATTCTTATACTCCCCGAGTGTATTGCATAGGGAGCGTTATATGCCTCATCAATAATTTCCTCCTTTAGTTCTAGCATATTTGGAATACATAATTTGTTACCCATCACTATCAATCCATCGTTTCTTATCTCCATTTTAGAGGGTTTATCATTTTTAATTTCTTCTATAAGTTTGCTCAAGTACTCATCTTGCTCTTGCAATTTCTTAATCTTCTCATTCAATACTAGCCTTATTCTAAAATTTACCTATATATAACCAGATTCGACTTGCCTTAATTTCATCTTATGTTTGGCTAATTCCCCCAACAAAGGAAGATATACTGTCTCCATATATGCTATAGTGGATTTTCTACTCAGTGCATCTACTACTACATTAGCATTCCTCAGGTGGTAGTCTATCATCAAGTTATAATCTTTTAGTAGTTCTAACCACCTTGTCTGCCTTAGATTTAACTCTTTTTGGCTCATCAAGTATTGAAGACTCTTGTGGTCTGTAAATACCTTAGTGGTGACTCCATATAAGTAATGTCTCTATATTTTCAATGCAAAAATTATGGCAGCTAACTCTAAGTCTTGCATAGGATAATTTGTCTTGTAGGGTTTTAATTACCTAGAAGTATAGACAATCACTTTATCTTCGTACATCAACACACACCTCAATCCCTTCTTTGAGGCATCACTATATACTATATACCCATCACTACTAGAAGGCAAAGTATTAGTGTGGTTGTAAGCTTATTCCTCAATTCCTCAAGGCTTTTCTAGCATTCCCCTATCGACACAAACTTCTAACTCTTCCTTTTCAATTTGGCAAGTGGGGCTGCAATTATGGAAAAACCTTCTACAAATCTTTTGTAATAACTAGCTAAACCCAATAAACTCCTTACGTCTACTATATTTTTAGGTGCTTCCCATTCAACTACAACTTTTATTTTCTGTGGATCCACATGTACTCCTTGTTTTGAAGTTACATGTCCAAAAAACATTACATTCCTTAGCCAAAATTCACATTTATTGAATTTGACATACAACTCTTTCTTCCTCAATGTCTCCAAGGAAATCTTTAAATGTTCCTTATGCTCCTAGTCACTCTTAAAATAAATCAATATATCATCAATAAAGATTATGACAAATCAGTCTAAGAAAGGCTTAAAGACTCTATCCATTAAATCTATGAAAGTTGCAGGGGCGTTTGTCAATTTAAAGGGCATAACTAACAACTCAAAATGCTCATATAGTGTTCTAAAAGCAATCTTTGGCACATCGGACTCCTTTATTCTCAACTGGCAGTAACCTGATCTCAAGTCTATCTTAGAGAAGACCTTTGCCCTTTGCAATTAATCAAAGAAATCATTTATGCATGAGAGCAGATATCTATTCTTGATAGAGACATGATTAAGCTTTCTATAATCCACACACATTCTCAACGATCCATCTTTCTTCCTCATAAAAAGAACCGGAGCTCCTGAAGGTGAAGAGCTAGGCCTAATATAACCTTTCTCTAACAACTTTTCTAACTGCTCTTTAAGCTCCTTAAATTATTCCAGAGCCATTCTATAAGGTGGAATTGATATTGGTGCAGTACCTGGAAGTAGCTCAATGGGAAACTTAATTTCTCTTGGTAGTGGTAGTCCTGGTAATTCCTCTGGAAAGATATCTGGAAATTCCATAACCATAGAAATTTCTTCTAATTTTCCTCCATCTACCTTCGTGTCTACCTCATATGCCAAGAATGCTTTACATCCTTTCCCCATCATTTTCTCTGCTGTCAGAGTCGACATAATTCTAGGTAGGCTTACTTTCCTGTCTCCCATAAACACAACCTTTCTACCTTTGTCCAACTCAAACTTTACTGTCTTTTATTTACATTCTAAATTAGCATTATGTTTTTCTAGCATATCAAAGCCCAAAATCATATCTAATCCCCGCATCTTCAATGACATTAAATCCACCACTAATGTTTCTCCACCAATGTATATTTCACAATTTCTATAAACTTGACTAATAATGACATACTGACCAATTGAGGTACTAACCATTACAGGACGATTTAATGGGCACAAACTTTTACCTAGTTGGTGCTTGCCCCTTGGTCTTCCTAGAGGATTCACTTTCTTGGCGGCTTTAGAACTTCTGACTTGTTGCAGTCTTGTATCCTACAGTCTAAGCCCTTTTTGAAGCTTGCATCTGAGTTTCTTCCTATCTTGCATACTGCGGACACTCTCTAGCTATGTGCCCCTTTTTTCCATAGTTAAAACAAGCTTCAGTCAGCCTATAGCACTCCCCTTTGTGAAATTTATTGTAATGATCGCACTTAGTAATTGGTGGTTTACCACTCTCTCCCCTACTACTGCCTCCCGCCGTTGAGGCTTGATAAGAAATAGTTATCATCTATCTAAACTTGCTTGCGCAACTGCTCTTATCCTCATTATATATAGGGAAAGTCCTGGCATTCCTCTCTAATATAAGAGCACCACCTCCCCTCCTAAACTTTTTTTTCTTCCTTTTCTATTTCTATTTACAGCGCTCTTTATACTCTCCACATTCTCAACCCTTAGTGCTCCTTTAACCAGCTATTGAAAGTCATAGAAATTCTACACCACCATTTTTCTCTAATGGATGAATGCGATCCCGCTTCAAACCTATATCACTTAACCGTTTCGCTCATCATCATCTCAGTTGCATATTGGGATAGTTGCATAAATATACGCTCACTGTCATCTCCCTCTAGGTGAGACTTAGAAATTCCCTTTGTTTCTACTAGATATATACTTAGACAAATATTTCTTCTTATAAGTAGCTAGGAAATCCTTCCATATTAACATTAGTGGTTTATCTAACTCCTCGGTACACTTTCCCATCAATGCAGAGCACCTTCCTACAGCAAGCTTTTAGCATATTCGACTTTTTCATCATCCTTATAATCCAATTGTTCTAATATCCTTTTTGTCTTTTTTTAACTATATTTCAGCTTCTTCTGGATCAGTCATTCTATAAAAATACACTACCCCATACTTCCTAAGCTTATCAAATTGTTTTCCTTTCTTAACTAGGGTTGGTGTAGAAGTTTGTGGCATCTGGCCTATGACTTGGACAAAAGCTTGAGCAAAGACCTAAAACAGTCTAGGTTCTAAGGGAGTAGGCATTTGCTCTTGCGGAAGAGGCAACTCCTAAGTATGTGATTGAGAGGGCCCACTACCAAGCCCTACAGAAGCCTTGTCATTTCTTAGGGTTCTAAACTCATCAGTACCCTCCTCTCTTAGTGGAGAGTCATGTGCAACAGATCCTTGCAAAACTCCTTGTGTTCTTCTACGAGGTGGCATCTTACTCCTTCAATTTAAACACTAACGATTAGCTTACGTTTCATTCTAATGATATTTCCTATATGTATGCGTGATATGCATATCGCTTAATGCAATCAATAAATTCAACAATGCAAACAATGAATCACACATCATAATAATTTATACTACTACTTATTCTAAGCCTGTAAATCCTTAAAACCCTACTCGCTTTGATACTAAAAGATGTTGGGCCCTTGGGTGTCATTTGTGAAACTTCCCACAATGCTCATATTAAGGGTTCGTGTATTTACTCCTCTCCACCCTACTATTTCCTCCGACAGTTGAGGCGTGCACTGAAACTTCCCTTGATTGCTTATTCTTACTAGAGGCACTT
>JANSVA010050683.1:0-12782 GCA_025504915.1 Erythroxylum reticulatum | reverse complement strand
CTTCTTGGAAGACTGCTCCCAGTTCTTCCTCTTCTTATTCACTTCATACTTGATATTCTATAGTTTCTCAGTTTGGAGTGCAACATTTATCAGTTATTGGTAGTCATAGAAATTATAGATCAAGACTTTCTCCTTGATCCCCAAATGAATACCTCCCTCAAACTTATGGAATTTGTCTTCCTCATTTGCCATAATGTTGGCTGCATATTGGGAAAGCTGGGTGAACTTTAGCTCATACTCACTCACAATCATATCCCTCTGTGTGAGATTCAGAAACTCCCTGGCCTTCTCTTATACATAAACTTTGGACAAAATACTTCTTCTTGAACACTTCCATAAAATCTCTCCATGACAACACTAGAGGCACAACCTGACTGTGGGGCACTGATTCCCACCAATGAAGTGCATCCCCCTGTAGCAAACTCACTGCATAATCCAATTTCTCTTTATTGGAGTACTTTATCTAGAGTAGGACTCTTTCGGTCCTCTTCAACTAAGCACAATTCATTCCATCACATATTCCTATTTTCATGCTTCTTATGCTATTTCCTCTTTTTGATTATACCAAATGTCATAACATCTTTCAAAGCATAACATGATAATCAATTATAATGCATTTTTCTAACAATACAACAATTTAAAATCAAGCAATTAAGCATACACACATAGGTAAGAAATTTTGCCCATCTCCAAAATAACTATAAACATATTACCCACCTAATTTCTTATAATTCTAAGTTCAATTGTGACTTTCCTTTTTCTCTTGGATATGATTTTCTTGGTTTCATTCAAACAAACCAATTTCTACTCAAAACAATATTCCTATAGAAGATACATAAAGCTTTAATTATCATAAAAATATAATAAATGAAAATCGAGCTTAGACTTAAGCTACCTATAGTTTATCTAGGTTAGAAAAACCAAGACCTAGTTTAAACCCAAAAATCAATTGGGTTTCTGAATCCTCTTCTTTCTCTTTTATTTTAATAACAAAACCCATTTCTCTACTTCTTTTTCTACCTAAAAAAGAAGAAAAGATGATGGAAATTTACCTAAAACAAGTTGATTCTTCTTCTTTCTTCTTTTTTCTCCTTCTCCACAATTTTCTTCTTCTTCTTTCTTTCCAACGTTTTTCTCTCTTTTCTATTCTTTCATTCTTCTTCTCACATTTTCTTCCCTTTCTTTCTCATTTTAAAACCACTTTTTGCTTTGTTTTTCCTATTTTACCCTTCATTTGTTTAATGTAATGCCTATTTGCTCCTTTAGTGTATTAAATACCATACACTCTAGCTTAATTCTAACATTTCTATCTAATAATTCTAATTTCTACTTATGCTCACTAAATTAATGGACTAATTTCAAAAAATAAACAAATAAATAAATAAAATTTGGGGTCCATCAAAAACATTAATAGAAGGAAAACAAAATACGTAATATACAACTTAAAACTCATGCATATCTGTACCTATGCTCAATTCAAAAGATAAGAAAAACTAGGTAATTGTTTATTGTCCTTTTTACAGGTCATGTTCTATATTGAATAGCGTCAATAATTGTCCATCCTCATCCATCTTTTTTTAAGTTTGCGATTGTCTATCCATCAAGGTAATCATTCAACTAAGGAATGTCTACAATATGATCAGATTTGTGTTATTCTTTGTAATTTTACATCTAACAATGATTGATGAGTTTTTAGGCTGGGGTTCAATAGGTTGAGAATTTATGTTTGGTCATTGTTTAAATTGAAACATAAAGACTTGAACATCAACGTGATTAATTCAAACTTAGCATTAACACAAGAAATTCACGTAATTGATATAACAATTCTATTCATAATAATCCCCTAGGATGGTTTATTGACTGGAAACCCGTGATGCAACTTCCATGAGGCTTATCGGTGAAAAATTCCATAAGCCTAGGAGTCACAGCGAGAAGTTGCTTTCTAGATTCATCTGGTCTAATAAAGACGTGTACCATAGTGCTTGTTTAAAATCAAACTTTGGAAATGAACTTGTAGTAGATTAGTTCAAACTTAGTATTAATATAAGAAATTCACATAATTGACATGACAATTCTATACATAATAAATCCCTAGTGCACTATGGTGAAAAATTCCTCGAGCCTAAGAGTCACAATGTGAACTTGCTTTGTTAAACCCCGTTTCTTGAACCTAACATCAGAGTTGTGAGAATGTGAGCGTGAAGGAAGACTTGGTATTGAAAATAAAAACCCTTCGAAAGTAAGGCAAGTTTGTCGCGATGAATATATGGGAAAATACCACAGACCCTTCGGGTAATTTATGCTACGGTGAGCGATTGAACTTCGTCGTGGAAAACTTGAAAATTTATCTTCGCTGCGGTGAAGTTACCATACCAATGAAAAAATATAGCTTCGGATCAATTACGCAGTGGCGAACTCTTGGCCCCGTTGTGGCGAAACCTGCAGGATAAACCCAACAATCCCAAATTTCTATCATACTAAATGCAAACTTAAATTCTCTCAACCACCCTTATCAATCTTACCCAAAGAAAAAATAAACATACACATAAAGATAAGCAACTTTCTAAATTCTTAATCTCATTGTAAATCGATTGTAATGCGAAATCTTTAAAAACTAAAAGCAACATCAACTTTATTTCATTAATATCCAAAAGAAGAGTTTTACAAAGCTTTAATGGGTATTTCAAGCCACATTACAACATGATCCAAAAACAAAGCTTAAAAAAATTAGGATTTCTAAAAATGCGACTAAAGCCTTGTTTTACAAAAACTAACTTTAAAAGCAAAAATAAGCCTTGTAGGAGTGATGCCTTGACTCTTGACTACTCCATCTTTTGCTCCTTACCTGAAGATGGGACGAAATGGGAGGGGGTGAGCTTAAAGCTTGTGGGTAACAATTTTATAACCAGTAACAAGCAAAAACATTGAAATACTTATTTTGATATAACAAAAATTAACATTTAATCACAAAGCACATATTTCTCAAATTCTCAACCAAATTCTCAATAATGCAAATCAGGTATGCATCAATATTGTCAACATATTATGAGCACGTAAGCACATCAAAATGGTTTAGGAGATCCATAAACAAAACGAATTAACACATTCCTATATAATGGTCCTATGTAGTCGTGAACATAACAAACTAACAAAATCCCACATAGTGGTTTTATGTAGCTGTAAATATGAGGGAGTCCATGAAGGAGCTTCATGCCACTAGCGGGCAGGCGGGAGAAGCCATTAGTTGAAGTGCACTTGAAATACAAAATGGACCAAACTAAACCCACTTAACATGTATCTTATAACTTGTTTCCCAAAATGACACATTTTTTAAACTTGATTTTTTTTCAAACATAGTATCTTTTTAAAAAATCATTTTCATATTATTTTCATAAATCATTAACATAACATGCTCATACCAAACACATAACACTTTTTCAAAGAATTTAAAGAGTTATAATGTACATTCATGAAATAGTTGAAATCATTTATTTCCATCATTTGAAATAAAACATTAATGGAATATTACTTAATTATAAAACTATAACCCACCTTGAAATCCTTGCTTAAGAAATTGGCTTAAGGATGTCTTACCTCTTGCTCCTCTTACCTCTCTTGATCCCCTTCTTGATTTCCTTTAACAATAACAAAATCCCAATTCAATAGGAATTTTAATTTGAGAACCCTAAGAAAATACATTAACTAAAATGATTTTAGAGTATTTAAACCCATGCATTTCCTAAGCTTCATGAACCAAAACCCTTTCCATAAATCCAAATCTTCGAGTCAATTTTCCATGATCATTCTGATCAAGTAAATGGCAAAATTTGGTAACACTTTCTTCTAGAAAAATGTTTCCCATTGTCTTAAGTTTCTAATAACACAAAAATCATTCAATTTGGTTCAGTAATCTAAAAGTTATACCCCAAATATTTTTGGACTATTATTATACTAAAACAACATTCTATGCTCAACTTCAATTAAAAAATTGAAATCTTTTAGACTGAATTAAAACTCAATTTCATTATATAAATTGTATCCTTATGTCCCTATTTTACATCGAATAAAAAATCAGTCTATTTGGACAAATAAACTAAAAGTTAGACCTAAAATACCAAAGCATGCTCCGCAGAGGAAAGTTGACTTTACCGCGACGAACTTTCCCAGAAACCTACTCTGAGAACATGTTTTACTACATTTTCCATTGTTTTACTTCCCATATTTCTCATATAACACATCTTAAACCTAAAACATCTCTTCTACTTCATTTTCAACTTCATTTCAACCCTACATCATTTACAAATACATCATGATCTATCTTTGATCATTAACCCAAAAAGAGAACATTTGCTTATATCATTCATCAGCAACTTTCTACATATATTCAACTATATTTAAGTTTCAATTAACAAATCTTGTGAAATTTAAAGCATAACTTACTTGTTGAAGCTTTAAATTCTTCAAACTTTTCAAGATCTCATTAAACCCTAGCTTTTCTCTTCTTTTCCTCTCTTTCCACGACACTCTTCTTCTTTATCTCTTTTCAATCACAATTTTTCTTCTTTTACACTCTTAGTAATCATAAAATGGCCCTTTTGCGCTCCAATATAAGCCTTGTGCCTTTTAACCTTAAGTGATCTTCCTAAAATGCCCTCATACAATCTTACAACATTAATACTTTAATTCCATCAATCCATGTAATAAATCCTCCTAACATTGACATGCGAATTACTCCAAAATTAATCTATCAAAACTCCAAGATTAATTTAAATCGTGCTTAATAAAATAAAAAAATTTGGAGCCCAACATTTCTTCTCCTCTTAAAATAATTTCTTCCTTGAAATTATTACTGGAGTCATCAAAGAGGTGTGGATACTTCTCCTTCAAGGCTTCCAAGGGCTCCCACGTGGCCTATTCTATAGAATGGTATGTCTACAGGACTTTGACTAGTTGAACCATCTTATTCCTGAGGACCTTTTCCTTGGTGTCCAAAATCTCCACTGGAATTTCCTCATAACTTAGATCATCTCTTAACTAAACCTCAATGGTCTGATTGATATAGGAGGGATCTGATCTATATCTCCTCAACATAAAAACATGAAAAAAATCATATTTCTGTGATAATTCCAGTGGCAACACCAACCTATAGGCTAGTGGTCCAATCCTCTCAACAATCTCATAAGGACCCACATATCTTGGGCTCAACTTGCCCTTCTTGTCAAATATCACGACTCCTTTCAAAGGAGATATTTTAAGGAAGACTTTCTCACCGATTTCATACTCCATTTTCTTTTCGGTGTGCATTAGTACAGTTTTTCATTCAATCTTGAGTTGTTTTAAGCCATTGCTTAACTAAGTTAACCTTGTCGACTATCATCTGAATCAATTATGGTCCTATCAATTTCCTTTCTCCTTCTTCGTCTCAGCAGATCGAAGTTCTACACCTCCTTTCATACAATGCTTCATAAAGAGCCATCTGAATGCTCATCCCAAGTTCCTTTAAAATCCATCACACATGCCCTAAGCATTCCCTCAAGGATATGAATGGTCCTCTTAGATTGACTATCTATCTATGGATGAAAAGCAATAGTAAAATTCTACTTGGTTCCTAGAGCCTTTTATAAGCTTCCCCTGAATCTCGAAGTAAATTGAGGATCTTTGTCAAAAACTACAGAATCTAGAATCCTATGTAATCTTACTATCTCATTAATATACTTGTTTGCTAGGACATAAAGAGGATCAGTTTATTTGATTGCCAAAAAATGGGCTGACTTTATCAAACGATCAATAATAACCCATATGGCATCATGCTTCCTACTAGTCTTGGGCAAACCTATCAGAAAATCCATGGTTACTTCTTGCCACTTCCACCAGGAATGGACAATGACCTTAACTTGCTTGAAGGTGCCTGGTGTTTAGCCTTGACTTGTAGACACATTAGACACTTACTTGCATATTTTGCTACATCCCTTTTCATGCCTTTCCACCAAAAATGCTCTCTCAACTCCCTATACATCCTGGTGCTACTTGGGTGCATGGAATAAGGCACATTGTGTGCATCATCCAGTATCTCATCCTTCACCTCCTTGATATTCGGAATACAAAGTCTTCTTCTTATAACTATAAGTCCATCATCCCTCACTACCACTTCAGACTTCTTCACATTATGAATTTCTTCTTGGAGGTTGCTTAATTCTGCATCCTGTTCTTGTAACTCCCTAACCTTCTTTCTGAGTATCGGTCTTACTTTGAAAATAGCAATATTGCACTCAGGTTCCTCCTGTTTCAAACTTATTCTATGCTTAGCCATCTCTTCCAATAGAGGTAGATAAACTATCTGAACATGGGCTATTGATAATTTCCTACTCAAGGCATCTGCCACTACATTTGTCTTTCTTGGATGATACTCAATCAACAAATCATAATCCTTAGTTAGCTCTAACCATCTTCTCTGTCTTAAATTCAGTTCTTTTTGACTTAATAAATACTTGATAATTTTGTGATCTGTAAAAATCTTTGTTTGAACCCCATACAAATAATTTCTTCAAATATTCAAGGCAAAAATCACTGTTACTAATTTCAAATCATGGGTCAGATAATTCAACTCATAAGGCTTCAGTTGTCGCGAAGCATAAGCTATCACCCTATGTCCCTGCATCAACACACAACCTAAACCCTTTCTCGATGCATCATTGTAAACTATATAACCCTCATCTCCTATAGGCAAAGTCAAAATTGGAGCACTTGTCAAACTGTTCTTAAGTTCCTCAAAACTCTTCTGGCATTCATCACCCCAAATAAAATTCTGATTCTTACTCAATAACCTAGTTAGTGGAGCAGCTACCATGGAGAATCCTTCGACAAACCTCCTATAATAACCTACCAAACCTAAAAAACTCCTCACTTCTACCACTATCTTTGGTGCATGCCAATTCACCACTGCTTCAATTTGCCTCAGATCAATGTGTACCCCATCCTTTTAAATCACATGTCCAAGGAATATCAACTCGTGAAGCCAAAATTCACACTTGCTGAACTTAGTATAAAGCTCTTTCTCCCTTAGTGTTTTCAACACTATTCTGAGATGTTCCTCATGTTCCCCTTCACTCTTGGAATACACCAAAATGTCATCTATAAATACGATGAAAAATTAAACTCAATACTCCCTGAAGACCCTATTCATGAGATGCATAAAAGCAGCTGGAGAATTGGTCAATCTAAAAGGTATGACTAAAAACTCATAATGTCCATACCATGTCCTGAAGGTTGTCTTGTTTACATCAGACACCTTGATTCTGAGCTGATGATAACTTGACCTGAGATCAATCTTTGAAAATATCTTTCCTCCCTACAGCTAGTCAAATAGATTGTCTATTCGGGGCAGAGGGTACCTATTTTTAATGGTCACCTTGTTAAGTCTTCGGTAATCAATACACATTCACCATGTTCCATCCTTCTTCTTAACAAAAAAAATCGACGCTCCCCAAGGTGACAAACTCGGTCTTATGTACCCTTTCTCCAATAGTTCTTCTAACTATTCCTTAAGCTCCCTCAGCTCAGCTGGAGCCATTCTATAAGGTGGCATTGAAATAAGCATGGTACCGAGAATCAATTCAATGGCAAACTCAATTTCTCTCACCGATAGCAAACTAGGTAAGTCCTTAGGGAACACATTAGGAAATTCCCTTATAACCAGAAAATTCTCTAACCTCCCTTCATTAACATCAATGTCCACAACATACGTCAAGAAGTCTTCACACCCCTTTTTCATCATCTTGTCAACTAATAAATCCAAAATAATTCTTGGTGATGGTGTTTTCCTGTCCCCTCTGAAAATCACCTTCTCACTGTTGCCCTGATCGAATTTCACCTCCTTAAGGCCACAATCCAACTTCGTATGATATTTCTCCATAACATCCATTCCAAATCATCTAAGCCTTTTAGGTCTAGAGGCAATAAGTCCACTACCAGTCTAGTACCATCAACGAAGAGCTCACAACTTTTATATACTTGACTTATTATTACATTCCTCCCTAAAGAAGTACTAAAAATCAAAGAGTTATCCAGAGGCATCGAATTCACACCATGTAATGCCATGTTTGTAGAAAGAAAAGAATGTGTTGATCTAGAGTCAATTAGTAAATACACTGCTAAATTAAATAACTGAGCCATACTCGTGACAACCTCAGGTGTGGCTGCAGCTTGAAATGCCATAAACAAGCACAATGTATATGTATTTCATTCACATCAAAATAAGAGTTTTAAAAAGCTTTAGTGCGTATTTCAAGATGAAAATACATTAATATCTTGCAATCCCAAAAATAGAAAAGGTACTTGAACCAAGGTTTTCTCAAATGCAACTAAAGTGTTACTTTATAAGGTTGGCTTCAAATACAAAATACACAAAATTTGGAGTGATGCTTTGACCCTTGTCTACTCGACATCTTTCTCATCACCTGAAGGTGGGGGAGGAAAATGGGGGTGAGCTTAAGCCTGTAGGTAACAATTTTATAATTGGTAACAAGGAAAACCATTTATGAAGTTCTTTACAACGCAAAAATTCATATTATTGCAAATTATGTATGCATCACCTTTGTCAATTTATCATGAGCACATAAGCATATCAAAATGGTTCGGGTAGATCCAAAACAGAACATACTATGCATTTCCACATAATGGTCTTACGTAGCGTTAACTTATGGGAGTCCCTGAAGGAGCTCCAGGCCACTAGTAGGCAGGCGGGAGAAGCCTTTTTGTCAAAGTGCACTTGACTTAACTTAGGGGACCACCACAAACCCAAATAACATCTATTTCCATAATTGTAAAACATATTACCCAAAAGGAACATTTCGAAAACTTGGTTTCTTAATCTTGATATCCTTTCAAAAATCATTTTCATATGTCAAACAAAATTTATAAGCAAAATATACAGCATATTCTCAAAACATTTAAAGAGTAATAAATGCACATTTTTGAAGTAGTTGAAACCATTTATTTCCATTTTCTTGAAAGAAACATTGATGGCTTATTATTCACTTATAAAAAGTCACCCACTTTGAATCTCTTTACTTGAAAGCTTGTTCAAGGATGTCTCTACTCTTGCTTCTCTTGCCCCCCTTCAATATTAACAAAACCTTATTAAAAAAGAACTCCAATTGCAAACCCAAAGAAACCCATGCATGAATTGATCCTAGAATACTTAAACCTATGCATTTTCTATGCTCTTATAACCAAAACATTTTTAAGACTCCAAAGATTTAACATAAGCTTACCTTGAATCTTTATCAATTAATGAATTTCTTGACTCTAATGGAATCTTTAATCTTCCTCTTTCTTTTTCCCTTCTTGATAACTCTCAAAATCTCTCTTGAAGGCTTAGTAAAATTAAAACCTAGCTCAACTCCCCTTTTTCTCTCAATCCCCGATACTCTCTCTCCCTTCTTTCTTATTTTTCCTCTTCTCTCTCTTCTCTTCTTCTTCAGCAACGTTTTTTCTTCCAAAACACAAGCCTACAATTCCTTTTTCCCATTTTGCCCTTCCTTTAATGTTTTAAGACTTTATAACTTAATTAATGTTCCAACAATGTCCCTTATGAAATCTTATCATTTTGACACTTTATTCACCTTAACCTATAACATAATATTTTACTCACATTAACATGTTAATTAACTCCAACATAATTTAATCTAGAAAAACCCCAAAATTAGTTTAATCATGCTTATTCATATAAAAAAATTCTAGGGGCCAACATTTCTCCCCCTCTTAAGAGAATTTCATCCTCGAAATTATTACCTGAGTCATTGAAGAGTTATAGATACTTCTCCCTCATGGCTTCTAAAGGCTCCCACGTGGCCTCTTCTATAGAATGGTTTCTCTACAGGACTTTTATTAATTGAATTGTCTTGTTCTTGAGGACCTTTTCTTTAGTGTCCAAGATCTCCACTGGAATCTCCTTATAGCTCAGATCATCTGTTAACTGAACCTCATCGGTCTGAATAATGTGAGAGGGATCCGATTTATATCTCCTCAATATGGACACATGAAAGACATCATATATCTGTGACAATTCCGATCGCAACGCCAACCTATAAGCTAGCGGTTCAATCCTCTCAAGAATTTCATAGGGACTTACATATATCGGACTCAACTTGCCCTTCTTGCCAAACCTCATGACCCCTTTTCAAGGAGACGTCTTAAAGAAGACATTTTTACTGACTTAATACTCCATCTCCTTTCGGTGTGCATCAACGTAACTTTTCATTCTATCTTGGGTCGCTTTAAGCCTTTGTTTAACTAACTTGGCTTTTTCAACTATCATCTGAATCAACTCTGGTCCTATTACTTTTCTTTCTCCTTCTTCATCCCAATATATTGGAGTTCTACATCTCCTTCCATATAGTGCCTCATAAGGAGCCATTTGAATGCTGAAATGGTACGAATTATTGTAAGCAAATTCAACCAGTGGAAAATGTTCATCTCAAGCTCCTTTAAAATCTATCACACATGCCCTAAGCATTCCCTCAAGTGTCTGAATGGTCCTTTCAGATTGACCATTTGTATAGTGTGAAAAGTTGTACTAAAATTTAACTTGGTCCCTAGATCCTCTTATAAGCTTCCCCAGAATCTTGAAGTAAACCAAGGATCTCTGTCAGTAACTATAAAGTCCGAAATCCTATGCAGGCTCACTATCTCATCGATATATTTCTTTGCTAGTACTTGCAGAGAATTAGACTGTTTAATTGTCAGAAAATAGGCTGACTTCGTCAATCGATGAACAATGACCCATATAGCATCATGCTTCCTACCGACCTTGGGTAGACCCATCAGAAAATCCATGGTTACCCATTGCCATTTCCACTTAGGAATGGACAATGGTTTTAACTTGGCTGAAGGTGCCTGGTGTTCAGCTTTGACTTGCTGACACACTAGACACTTACTTGCATACACTGCTACATCCCTCTTTAGGCCTTTCCACCATAAATTCTCTCTCAGATCTCTGTATATCCTGGTGCTACCTGGGTATATGGCATAAGGCATTTTGTGTGCCTCATCTAATATTTCATCCTTTAGTTCTTTGACATTCGGGATACAAAGTCAGTTTCTTACAACCATAAGTCCATCATCCCTCACTAGCACTTCAGATTTCTTACCATTTTGATTTTCTTCTCGAAGCTCACTCAATTCTGTATCTTGTGCCTGTAACTCCCTAACTTTCTCCCTTAGTATCAGTCTCACCCTAAAAGCAACAACAATACACTCAAGTTCCTCCTATTTCAAACTTATTCTAAGCTTAGCCATCTCTTTCAATAAAGGCAGATAAATTGTCTGGATATAGGCCATAGAGGATTTTTTGCTCAAGGCATCCGCTATCATATTCTCCTTTCCTGGATGGTACTTAATCAATAGGTTATAATCTTTGAGCAACTCAATCCACCTTCTCTGTCTAATATTCAACTCTTTCTGGCTCAGTAAGTACCTGAGACTTTTATGGTCAGTAAAGATCCTCGTCTGAACCCCATAAAAATAATGCCTCCAAATTTTCAAGGCAAAGATTACTGCTGCCAATTCCAGATCATGAGTTGGGTAAGTCAACTCATAAAGCTTCAATTGCTGTGAAGCATAAGCTATCACCCTGTCTTCCTACATCAATACATAACCCAAACCCTTTCTTGAGGCATCACTGTACATGGTATAACCCTTATCTGCAGTCAACAAAATCAAAACTGGAGCACTTGTCAATCTGTGCTTGAGCTCCTTAAAGCTTTTTTTACATTCCTCACTCTAGATAAATTTTTTATTCTTCCTTAATAACTTGTTCATTGGTGTAGTTATCATAGAAAATCCTTCAATAAATCTTCTATAATAACCTGCCAGACCCAAAAAACTCCTCATCTCTAACACTATCTTAGGTGCATACCAATTCACTACGGCTTCAACCTTCCC
Organism: Erythroxylum reticulatum; assembly: GCA_025504915.1. NCBI lineage: Eukaryota > Viridiplantae > Streptophyta > Magnoliopsida > Malpighiales > Erythroxylaceae > Erythroxylum > Erythroxylum reticulatum. Next base: position 839 of record JANSVA010050683.1, on the reverse strand, counting down.
CAGATCAACATGTACCCCATCCTTCGAAATCACATATCTAAGGAATACTACCTCATGAAGCCAAAACTCACACTTGCTGAACTTCGAATAAAGCTCCCTCTCTATCAGTGTCTGCAATACAATCCTGAGATGCTCCTTATGTTCCCTTTCACTCTTGGAATACACCAGAACGTCATCGATAAACACTATAACAAACTGATCTAGATATTCCTTAAAGACCCTATTCATAAAAAGGCATAACTAGAAATTCGTAATGCCCATACCTTGTTCTGAAGGCTGTGTTGTTTACATCAGACTCCCTAATTCTAAGTTGATGATAGCCTAACCTGAGATCAATCTTAGAGAAGACCCTTGCTCCCTGTAGCTGGTTAAACAAGTCATCAATCTGGGGCAGAGGATACTTGTTCTTAATACTAACCTTGTTGAGTCTCTGATAATCAATGCACATACACCACGTTCCATCCTTCTTCTTAACAAACAAAACTAATGCTCCCCATGGTGATGAGTTTGGCCTTATCTACCCCTTCTCTAACAGTTCTTCTAACCGTTCATTAAGCTCCTTCAATTTAGCTTGAGCCATTCTATATGTTGGTATTGAAATGGGTGCAGTTTCAGGAATCAAGTTAATGGCAAACTCGATTTCCCTCACTGGTGGCAAACTAGGTAGATCTTCTAGAAACATGTCTAGAAATTCCCTCACAACTGTAAAATCCTCTAACTTTCCTTCATTCACATCAGTGTCCACAACATGCCCTAAAAAGGCTTCACACTCTTTCCTCATCATCTTATTTACTAACAAAGCCGAAACAATCTTGGGAGATGGTGTCCTTCGATCCCCT
>JANSVA010050672.1:0-13015 GCA_025504915.1 Erythroxylum reticulatum | reverse complement strand
TGATAAGTGTCTGTGATCAGATAAGAGCATGCAATATGTGTGATGCATTCCATGGCATGAATGCATGAAATATAAAGCGTTGTGACTTGATTCGCCTGTATGAAGCGCTTCCACGTAGAGCTATGCTCCGTGATTATGTGATGTGACTGAGCCTAAGGGCCAGTATTCTGTTTTGACTGAGCCTACGGGCCAGTATTCTGTTCTGACTAAGCCTACGGACCAGTATTCTGTATATGTGAGTGATAAGCACTCAGTCATAACAATAAGAACGAATGTGAGTCTCATGCATATAGCATTATAAGATCAACATCCATTGAATGTGAAACGTGAATTTATGTGAATGTGAAATAAAGTGTTATGTGACTGGGTGAGCCATCGATGATGGTCACTCATTGAGTTCGCAAAACTCACCAAAAATTTGCAACTGTTTTTCAGGATTAGAAGAATACCCCATTAGGCCAATGGGAGTATAGCTACAACATACAAGTGAAGGATAGAGGTCGGCATCAGTTCGCGTCTGCATTAGTGTTTTGTTATTTCTGTATAAAATTGTGTATTATGAACTTTTGTACAAATGATTATGTCATTTGTAAAGTCAAACTGACTTAAGTGCTTTGTATTTGTGAGAGGGACCAAGTAGCCATTGAAATTATTATTGACTGTATGTGATGATTGGCTTTCGCATAATGTGTGTTTGTGACTCCAAGAGAAAGAAAAAAAATTTATACCAACTTTTGAATTATTGAGTGCATTAGCACGCCACCCTCATGGGGCACGGACTCGGATATCACCATCAATGTCAGGTTTGAGTCTTGCGGGAGTGGGATGCTACATATCCAACACTTGATTAAACTCTAATCAAGAATGTCCAACTACAAACTACAAATCCTAAACCTAGGAGTTCATAAATTATAGCTAAACATGGATTAAGCTACTCCCCTTTTAAGCCCGTTGAACTTAAGCCATTGTAACATCTTCAAAAGGATGAGGATGTCTAGCCACACATAGCTCCAAGAGACTCAACAACCGAGAACCCACTAGAGATACCCACGGTAATAGCCAAAGGTGGAAAAATGGAAGAAAAATGATATAAAGAGAGAAGACGATGTAGAGGGCATCGATGGAGAATAAAGACAAAAATTGCGTGTGTGTGAAAGAAGTGTCTCTAGTGTGTATGAAGTGTCCACTCTCTCTTTCTCCCGTTAACTTAGCCCAAAATAGCTCTTTTCCATAAAACGGGTTAATGGATCAGGTTGTATAGTCGGTCATTTTACCAAAAATAATTTGGGTCTGTGCCAATTCGAAGGTAATTTTCCCAAAAGGTCTCTTCAGCAAATCTTTAGACTTTGCCATGATGAAACATCTACTTCATTGCAATGAACTTTCCTGTTGCCCTATTGACTTGTTGACTTATTGACTTCTCATCTTTGGCCTTCACTCCTTGGCTCTACTTCTTGAATCTCCTACAATAAAAAATGGTAGTTTGTAGTATCAATTGTCTTAAAAATAAATTTAATGCAATTACTAATCATTTGTGACAATTTTTCCCTTAAACTACATAAATTAAAGGCAAGCACTCAAGAGTCAAATTAAGCATAAAATCTGAAAATAAAAGCCAAGAAGTGTAATAAAAACTATGAAATTGTCACCAATTGATATAAGAAACTTGGGTTCAATCAAATTCCCCCATACTTAGACTTTTGTACTCTTGGACAAAGTTTATAAAAATAAAAGAGACACAAGTGCAAAAGAAAATTTTGACCATGCTTAAAAATGAGAGCAGAAAAGTAGTTAAGTCACTTCCTCAGAAATCAACCCAAGAAAACTGAAAGACTGCTAAGAAAATAAATACTATAAGCATTTAATCCAAGAGATTGGGCAAAAGAGATTTCTCTCAAGGTAATGTGTTGAATCTCTCAACTCACATGCCTTAGGATAATTTCACTCTACAATCTGCTTAATTCATTCTCTTCTATAATCTTGTGATAATTCTACCTCTCCACCACAAAAAATATAATTTCGAAAATGAAGAGGACGTTTCAAGGATGTAATGTATGGAAAGCTAAATGTAAGGAATTGAATAGAAGAAGGAAAAATGAGTACATGTAACACAATTACTTGACTCATGAAACAATCTCCAACTATAAGTAAGAAAATATTTACAAAAATAAGAAACATAATTTAACACATTTTTATTACATTTCTCTTTTGAGAAAACATTCTGCTTTTTTCGTATTTTGGAATTTTTGGAACTTTTTCTCTTTCTTTTCTTTTGTATAGAAACCTTTTCTCTTTTTCTCTTCTTTCTTTTTTTATCAGCTTAAATTAGGGATGAGATATCCATATTAATTGTGAAATATGCATGCACTCAAAAGAAGGCTCAAAGGGGCTAGCAAAGATTATGTGTTTGGGTAAGTAGGGTTTGGAAAGAAATTTCTCAATGATATTAACAAATTTTAGTTCATCAAGCTTTGATCAAGAATTAAAACAAGTTTTAGAGAGATATGAAATTAAGTAGATACTCACAAAAATGAAAGAATTCAGGCCCAAATATCGTTCTAATAAGGTTAGTATCTCAATCAAGCAATCTCAAGGTTTAAAGATATATAACGCTACTCTCTTAGTGTACCCTCACTTGTTTCTCGTGAAAAAATTGAAAATGAAATTAACCAAAATCAACTGTCATTTAAAACATACATGGTGTTTTGAAAAACACAATGACCACTTTGAAATTTATAAAATCTTCAAGACACAAGAGTGAAAAGAATCTAATTAGGGAGAATTATTAAAATGAGGAAATTTAAAATAGTTTCTTTAAGAAGGATAGCATCACCGCGGCGAGCCTAAGAGTTTGCCGTGGTGAAGCATCAATTTCATAGTGTCGCCGCAGCGAAACCAAGAGTTTTCCACGACGAAAAATGATAGAAACACTTTCAACATGTGATTTTCCTCAATTAACAAGTCTAAAAATTTGCATATGACACACAAATGACTTGCACAAGTGGACAAAGTGGCCAAAAATGATGCATAAACAAGAATTGCCAAATTAGAACAACCTCCCCCAGACTTAAACATCATATTATCCTTAATGTGAAAAACAATTAAAACAGTTATGCATTGAAAAGGAAGTGTAAAGCTAGTAAAGGATCACACATCGAAAAAAGAACAAAGAGAATTATATAAATAACTGGCCATTAATGTTTGTACATGATAAAAAGGTAAATGAGTTTCCGAAAAACTGAAAACTAAATCAAAACTAAATAAAACACAAAGAACAAGTGACTCAAGCTATTCCCTAGGATGATCATCCCCAGAGCCAAAGGGACTTGCTCCCGATGTGCCAGCGCCGCCCAAGGGGTCATCTTCATCAGAAGGGAGCTGGAAGTGAAAGTACTCAGTGAGCAATGCATCCATCCATCGATGATACCACCTCTACTAATCATATAACACCTCTCTATCCTTCTGCCTGGCTATCTCCTGAAAGAGAGTGTCGCAGAGACGAGCGAGGTTTATAGAAAGGTCGTCAACTTTACCAACTAGGGTCTATAAAGTCATGAGCTTAAGACCGTCCTAAACTGGAGGGTCTTCCTCATCTGGTACTGCAGATGCAAAACTTGTACCAATATTAGGAATTTGGGTGGAGGGTTGAGGTGCATTAATGGTGGGTTGTTTGAGCCGAATGTACCTAAAGAGAGGGGCCAGGTTGAAATAGCTATCATTGTTGAATTCCAGGACATTGTGTGCCCAGAATATATCAGTGATAAGATGGGGGAAGATGATGGCATCAGCTAGATCTACTAGGCAACCAGTAACTAGAAGGTAGATATAGAGCCAAGGACGAGCTTCGAGTCGAAGATTAGATCTCTTGAGGTATAATTGGTAGCATCTTGGGCGATGCAATTTAGCGCCCTCTTAATAGAGGGTGTGAATTACATCGTCCGAGGGGTAATTGTGGATCAATTAATCGTAATGACAACAAAGAATGGGAGGAAGGTTGTAATGGCGACGAATACTAGCTGTGGTGAATGCATTGGTGGCTTTAACATCACGAAAGTTAATGTCCATGGTGTTATGGAATTGGCCTAAGTGTAAAAATGGCGAATGAATTTATCATTGCCTTGGTCTCGGGGTTTGACTAATCCCATAAGTTGAGAGTTGACAAGCTGTTGGACAAAAGGATTGTTTGGGGAGCTAAAGGAAAAGGTCGTTCTTTGATGAATGGCCTAGTATCTACTTTTTCAGCTAATAAAAAAAAGTGAAACTATCCAAAGAATCAAAGTCACGAGGGGGACTAGGAAGGGTAGTGGGGGTAGTACGGGTTGGAATCTTAACACGAGGCATTGTTCTGCAAAAATTCACATGGAAATAGAATTTAAACAAAGGATTAAAACGAACTATCCTAAAAAATGAAACTAAAATGGAAAATAGAAAAAGAGAACAAAATAATAAATTAACCTACCCTAAATAATAAATAAACTAAGAAGAAATAAGGAAAAGAGAAGAAAAATTATGAAAAAGGAAGAAAAATCAAGAGAAGAGGCGGAGGAGAGGGAACGTTTGGAGCACTGCAGCGAAGAAAGAGTAGCAGAGACGAGAGGGGGGAAGAGTTTGGAGCATCTTTTTAGGTTTTAAGGTTGGAAATTATGAAAAGGGATAAAGGGAATACGAAAGGTTAAAAGAAAATAAGGATGGAAGCGTAATTTCACTGCGTCAATTTTGCGCAAATTAAACTTTCGTTGTAGCGAACTTTGAAATTCATCGCAATTAACTTAACCCTAGTCGTGAAATCTAGCAAAATAGTGATGTTTTGTTGTGGCGACACAGAATCACACCATAGTGAAATTAACTTGAAAGGAATAAGGAAAAATGCTAAGAAGTTCACCGTGGCGACATAGAATGCACGCCACAGTGAAATTAACCCAAAAGAAATTGAAAAAAATGAGATTGTTTGTTGCGGCGAAGTGATGCATTCACGCCGTGGTGAAGTTTCAAAAAACAGTAAGGAACTTTCGCCGCAAGTAAAATTTTCCCAAAAGCAACATGAAGGAAAACAATGTCCTTGTCGCCGCAGCAAAAGTTACCTGAAAAGAAAATAAATAAAGACAAAAATGAGAAACTTGACTCCCAAACATACAAAAGACTTAAATTGGATACTTAGTTCACTTAAAATTCATATACAAAGTCTTTAGCCATTAGAAAATAAAGTGCAACCCATTCAATCACATCAATTCCTCAAACATGGAAAATGTATCATACATCAAGCCAAAAAGAACAACGAACATAAACTGAAGAGGAATTATTAAATTGAAAAACTGTATAAACAAAAAGCTAAACCTATATCCTATTAAATTGGTTTTCCCCCCCCCATTTATTCAACATATTAATGCATCCATAATGTCATACTCAATTGCATAACAAAAGTAAGTAACTAAGTGAAAGAGGAGAAATGAACTGATGATTATCGAGGATCTTGGGTCTCCTGGTGACCATTTGGTAGACAACCATATTATGGTGAGACAACTTGACCATATGCCACTTCAGTGTTAACGTCCACATTTCTTGACTCACCTAAAACATTAGCAGAAAACCCTTATTCCAAGGGGCCATCAATGACAATAAAAGCATTCAATGGGTATAGTGTAGAGTTAGAGTAAACATGTTGGAGTTCAAACTTAGAGCATGCATCATCAATAACAATATCAAGCATGTTAACTCCTAAAAGTTAATAATCCTTATAGGGGTGTTTCATAGCTTCATACATGTTAAAAGTCACTTGTTGATCTCCTACCTCCCTAGTGAATGTACCTTCTTTCATGTTAATCGTAGTACTAGCAGTCCTTAAGAAGGGTCTACTGAGAATCAAGGTAGAGTCCTGCACAACTTCAATAGACATGTCAATTACATAAAATTCAGCTAGAAAGACCAAACCCTTTACTTGAACCAACATGTCCTTTATGATGCCCACTAGATACCTAAGAGACCTATTAGCCAATTGCAACACTACAGATGTAGGCTTAAGACTTTTAACTCCTAATGATGTATAGACAGACTTAGGCATCACATTAATGGCTGCCCCTAGATCTAGCAAGGCTCCTCCTATGGTAACTTTTCCTATTGTGCGTAGAATGGTGGAAGATCCAGGGTCTTGGAACTTTATGGGTATTTGGGGTTTGAAAAGTGCAGACACATTTGAGCGGACTTGTACTCGTTTATTAGGTCTAAAATTTCTTTTGTTAATGCACAAGTCCTTAAGATATTTAGCATATGCAAGAACCCTTTTCACTAAATCAAGCAAAGGGATGTTGACTTCTACTTTCCCAAGCAAGTCAATGACATCTTTTTCATGTTTAAAATCAGTCATCCTTTTATTAAGCAAATAAGAATTGGGAAAAGGAAGGTCTTTCAAGCTTACCTCCTTGTCGTTTGTTTCTTGGGCTACTTGCTTACTTGATTCCTGGTTGGTTTTAGAGTGTGCTTCCTTGCTCTTCGATTGTTTTGACTCCTTTTCAGTCAAAAGTGCTCTCTCTTTAAAACTTTTGGACATCTTAACTCTCTTAGTTGTTGAAGGCAATTATCTGCTCTCAATCTCCTCTTCATTTTCTCCCTTATCTTGATTTCTAAACCTCACTTGTTTCCTACTGCAGAGAGTTATGGGATTCAAGCTTTTGGGGTTCATAACAATATTTGAGGGTATAGCTCCACTGCTTCTCGCTTGAATCTCACTCATGTTGTTGGATAATTGGGTGACGTAGGAATTGATATTCTTAGCTTTCATCTCATATTACTCCATTCTCTTTTTTAAAGCATTAAACTGAGCAGTTTTAGAGGAATCTTGTTAAATGAGAGAGGCTATTTCATTGAACTGGTTATTATTCAAAGATCTTTCCTCTTTAATCAGTGCCATCATATTATGCGAAAGTTGGTTAGTGTCCTCTTTTGGTGGGACAATCAGAGCTTGTTGCTGGTTATGGAACTGGTTTGCAAACGTACCAGCTCCTCCACCTTGTTTAAATCTATTTGGTCCTCTTGCTTCCTCATTCCTCCAACTGAGCTTGGGATTTACTTTCCATCGCTTATTATAGGTGTTCAAATAGGGGTCCCATTTTTTATTGGACCGACCCTAATATACAGCGGACACCTCTTCATATCGACCGGGGCAGACACTAGATATGTGCATTACTGATCCACAAGTATCACAAATGGGTACAGTAAGATCCATAGATGGTGTTGGGTGACGCACACTCATGTTTTTTTAGTTCTGCAGTGATAAAAGACAACTGTGAAGTCACTTTACTCTCCAAGGAGTCAACTTTAGGCTCCATATTTTCCATTCTCCTTGATTAGGCTGTCAAAGCTCCCAACTTATATACTCCTCTAGTATCTCTAACACTATATTGTTGATTATTCAAAGCCATCTTTTTAATCAAATCCCATGCCTCCGAAGCTGTAAGATCAATCAAGGAACCTCCCAATGCCGCATTTAGCATACCTTTATCTTGACCTTTCAGTCCATCATATAGAAATACTGCACTAGCTACTTATCAAGTATCTAATGGTAGGGGCATCTAGATAACAATTCTTGGAAGCGGTTCCAATAGTTATAGAGTGACTCATCATAATCTTGTCGTGCTGAATAGATCTCCATCCTTATTGACGACGTTCTGGAGGTTGGAAAATATTTCTCTAGAAATGCCTTTTGCAAATTGGCTCAACTATGAAAGGCATTTGCCACATGTCTTGGGAGGCTCATATATCACTCCCTTGCTTTTCCTTCCATGGATAGGTGAAAAACCTTCCATAATACTTAATCGAGTGAAGCTTCCACAGGTTTCATACTCTGACAAATCGTTGACAAAGATTATAAGTGGATGTAGGGATCTTCTCTTATCAAACCATGAAATATTGGAAGAGAGTTAATGAGCAATCCTTTAACTTCAAAATTCACATCAAAATTAGGACAAGCAGCAGTAAATGAGACATAGTTCACATAAGAGGTAGTTACTTCCGTAATGGTCCTTTGTCTTCGATTTCTGTTATTCTCACCAACTCACTCCTGCTCCCTTTTACCTCCATTATCACCATTCCTAGGTTGATTAGCATTAAGGTTAGGATTTTGTAGAAAAGCTGGGTTATTAGCCATGATCGCTCTTTCTATCAACTCGCTCTCACTACTTGGATGACTAGACTCTTCTTCGACAACTACCTGACTTGTCTTTTTTTCTCTCCTCTCCTATCGAATCTTTCTTAAACGTCTCTTAATTTTAGGGTTGAAAGGCAGAAGTTTAGCTCTTCGGGGCATGTAAGGGAACAATTCAAATGAAAATAAAATGTAACAAAATTACTTGCAAGCATACAAAGTCAAACAAAACGGAGAGATGTGATGGATGCAAGTGTGTAGGCGTATGAAGGTATGTGTGAGAGTAAAGTATACAAGTAAAATGTGTATGTATCAAAAAACAATCAAAGAAATGTTCAAAATTATGTGGCTGCAAAAAAAATGCTAAGTATGACTTGTTAAATTAGCTTCAGCTTTCGCCTTCACACCGACAAACTTTCCTATTAGCCTATTGACTTGTTGACTTGTCATCTATGGCCTTCACTCCTTGGCTCTACTTCTTAAATCTCCTACAATAAAAAATGGTAGTTTGCAGTATCAATTGTCCCAAAAATCATTTTATTGCAATTACTAATCATTTGTGACAATTTTACCCTCAAACTACATAAATTAAAGGCAAGCACTCAAGAGTCAAATTGAGCATAAAATCTGAAAATAAGAGCCAAGAAGTGTAATAAAAACCATGAAATTGTCAGCAATTGATATAAGAAACTTGAATTCAACCAAGTGATATCCGGGATTGTCATGAACATGCATTGTGCATATTTCATATACATATATGTGCATTAACAAACACTTATAATTGTGCAAAAGTGTGATATGTGCATATTGCTTAATATAGAAGAGCAATTAGAACATCAACATCCAGATGTTCCTGGAACTTTGAGGCAATAGCTTTGGGAGCAATCTGTGAGTAACCTATATGGCTTCACACAAATAATTGTTTGCTTTATAATTTGTTTTGAATGATGATATGAATGTGATTTGATTATGTTGATGCTGGACAATGAAGGTCTGAGATTTGATGCATGAATGTGATATTGAAGTGCTACTTATATATGAATGTGACGAACTAAATGCTTCTTAACATAATTGATTGATTATGAGAGATGCATTCCACACATGAATACATGATCAGATAATGAGAGTTATGATATGAGTAGCCACTAAAAATGAGCTTAAAGCTCCAAATGAGATTAAAAGCCAAAGGCTCAGTATGTAAAATGAGCACTGTATCCCCTACGGATAAGGGACAATATAAGTGAGCTCAGTATCCACAATGGATATGGGACAGCTTAGACACTCAATCAAAACAATGTAATAATTAGAAAAGAGCCACATGAGCATTTCATATATATTTTACTAAGTATGTTTGACTGTTTGAAATGCAAAATTATCTTACCCTTAAGTGAGAATGTGATATGTGATAATTTATGCAAAATACAAAGATATGAATTATATGTTATATGTGTGATGTGTTTTATGAATTGAGTGAATCGTAGATAATGGTTACCTCATTGAGTTCACAAAACTCATCAAAATTGCAGCGTTAACCTTTTAAGATCGAGAGATGACTTTATATAATGCCCCACTATCGTAGGTACAAACCAGAACACCCGGAGGACATTCCAGTATATAATCTATGATAATGATGTGCTAGAGCAGTCACTACAATCACTTAACATGGAATCATCATTCTTTATTCTCTTATAAGACATCATAAGGAAAAACACAATATTTTAAAACCAAATTCCTCCTTTCATTTCATAAAAACCAAATATTTACATGGATAGTTTTTAATATTAGCCGAATATGTACATCATCATATCCTAATACAAAATATGATACATAAAAAAGGAAATTACACAAAAATCTATCTAATCTTTCCAATCCCAATTCATTGACCTTTGAACCATTTCTTCTTCTTACCAAAAGTACAAGATTATACTTCTTATAGCATCTCTCAGTAGCTCAAGTCCTCTTTCAATCCTGAAAAATCAACGTTGCAATTTTGGTGAGTTTTGCGAACTCAATGAGGTAACCATCATCAATGGTTCACTTAATTCATACTTCACATCAATACACATAAAATATGATCCACATCTTTCCATTTTTGCATAAAGCATCATATATCACTTTTTGAACAATAATACAAATCATTCCATTTATACAAAAATAAACACAAATCAATTATAAATACAATGCATGTGAGACTCACTTTCATTTATTATCGTTGTTGTGACCGAGTACCTTATTACTAGCTTATATCCCTTAGTAAATAACGAGCTGTATCAGATAATATCCCTTATCCCTTAGTGGATACCAGGTACATTCACAACTAAGCCTAAGGCTCTGATCATAATCTGAGCTTTAAGCTCTTTATACTAGTGATTCGGGTCACAATTGCCTTTATCTTCCATGCATTCATGCATTGGAATGCTTTACATTATCATATTATCAATCAATCATATGCTTTCACATTCACATTAAGAACACACTTGTCAGCAGACCTTACTCAGACATTCAACAAATTTTTTTAAGAAAACATTTATTTTTTCTTATTCACATATAAGTAGCACTTTAAAATCAAATTCATGCATAACAGGTCTTGGACCTTCAGTGACCAAAATTCAACAATAAATCTCACATTCATAAAATACTTCAAACATAATCTAGAACAAACAATCAATTGAGTGAGACCATCTAGGTTACTCACAGATTGCTCCTAAAGCTATTGCTTCAAAGTTCCAACAACGTCTAGATGTTAAAGTTCCAATTACTCCTTTATATCAAGCAATATACACATATCACACTTTTACACAAATATAAGTGTTTATTAATGCACATGTATGTATATGAAATATGCACAGTACATATTCATAACAATGTCAAGTATCGCTCTATTATTCTTGTCATGTAAACATTCATATTTCCAAACTCACATAAGCATCATTTATACTTATGGTTTATACCTCAATAAAACCATTAAAATTGAACTTTATAATTTCTTTCGATAATTCAGATTTTTCCTGAACACATACTTTTGGGTCTACTGTACATAATCAATATGACAAAAATGAAGTAATTTGGCAACACTTTCTTCTAAAAAAAGTTTCTGCATTGTCTTACATTCCTATGACACCAAGATCATTCAATTTGGTTCAGTAATACAAATGTTATACTCCAAATAATTTGGACTATTCTTAAACTAAAACAGTATTATATGCTCAACTTTAGGTTAGATTTTGGAATTATAAAAAGAGAATTAAAATTTGATTTATTCATAATAATTGTAGCCCTATGTCTCTTGTTTAATCTAAATTAAGAAACATTTCATTTAGATAACTACAAATTAATATATCGCTAAAATACAAAAGCATGTTTAATGAAAATGCTCCATTCATCAATTTTCAAAGTTTTTTAAGAAAATTGGCCATGACGAACTTTTCTTGAAAGGAAATCCTCATAAAATCCTACAAGTTGGCTGTGGTGAAGCCAGGAGCTGGCCACAACGAACTTTTATAGAAAGTAGCAAATCGGACTCATCTTTAAATTTTTCTAGATTTTATAACATCCAACATCTTACAGCTAACATATCTTGTAAAAAGATCACCCCTTTATACTTCATTTACTCTTCATTCTCAACTCCATTTCAATTCAATACCATTTCCAAACAATTCATGACATATATTTAATGTAAGACCCCGAAATTTTTTTCAATTATCATTGATTTATTGATTTCATTATTTTTAGAATTGAGTCATTAATTGGATGGGCATACATAGAGATTTGAAATTAAATGGAAAGATTTGAATTAAGTTAGAATTAATATGATGTTTAAGAAGATTAAAGGAGTCAGAAGGTAAATGAAAGAAGGGGCAAAATGGGAAGATCAAAGGAGAGGAGGGGTATTTTTGGAAAAACAAGACCAAGGAGGGGTATTTTTGGAAAAACAAGACCAAAATGTGGTCTTGTTTAAGAAAAAGAAGAGAAGCATCATAAGAGGTAGAGAAGAAGAGAAAATAACGAAGAGTGGAAGAGAAGGAGAGAAAAAGAAACGAAGATCAACCTAGGGATTTGGAGATCTTGGAGATTTTGAAGACATTGAAGCTAAACAAGTATAAGCATTTACCCTTCTTGATGTATTCAATGAAGCATATTTAGTGAAAGTTAGAAGTGAAATGAAAGTGAAAATGAAGTGGAATATGTATAGGAGATTGTTGACGAATGGTATATGTAAATGTTTTATTTTTGAATAATGATCAAAGATAGATTATAATTTGTTTATGGATGATATTGAGTTGAAATGGAGTAGAGAATGAAGTGTAAATGATGTAGAAAGGATGATTTTTGTATAATATGTTTTAGTTATAGATCTTGGATGTGAAAAATCTAGAAAATGGGATGAGGGCTAGAAGTTTCGTAAGCGGAAGGACAAGTTCGCCGTGGCAAACTGTTAACTTTGCAGTGGGAAAGTCAACTTTCTTGCATGAACATGTTTTAGTATTTTGATGATATCTTGCTTTGTAGTCATCCAAATCGAGTGCTTTTTCCTTTCAAGTAAATTCGACACATACGGATACAAATTTTCGAAAGGAACAAAGTTTTAATTTGTTGGATCGAAAAAACAAAGCATGCTATATTTGGAGAAACGGTAGATTTCAAAACTTTTACGAAATCATTACTTGCATCGGAAACAACAAATCCAAATCATCATGCTAATCCATACATGATATGGTATAAGGATAATAAAAAATAAACAAGATCAGAAGTATTACCGACTCCTTTGCTACAGCTTTAAATCTTCACTGCGCTATCCTCCCCTTCTTCTTGTATCCAAATCCTTTGCCTTTAAATCTTTTCCTTTAGCAATCTACTTTCTCCTTGTTGTTGTATCCT
>JANSVA010050661.1:0-13016 GCA_025504915.1 Erythroxylum reticulatum | reverse complement strand
TTTTGTTTTATTAATAATAAATATTTTCATTACAAAAACTGGAACTGAAGAAGATAAAGTTACATGTAAATACACTTACTTTCCAGGGTACTATATTTACATAACTCCAACAATCTCCCATTTTCCCTAAAGCAAGTTGACATATCCCTCGTTTATCGAAGAAGCATACTTAGGAAGATAACCAAACATTAGGTTTAACAAGCATCTATAGTTCTATAGTAACCAGCCAAATGTCATCTAAGTTGAATGATCTAGGGAGTGTCACAATACCCTATTTAGTAGGTGAATTTAAATTCACAAAGTGTCTTTACGATTTAGGGGCAAGTATCAATCTTATGCCCTTATCAATCTTTCAAAAATTGGCGCTCAGTGAGGTCAAACCAACATCAATTCCAATTCAGTTGGATAATCAATCTATTAAAAGATCATTTGGAATGGTGGAAGACATTTAATGCAAGTAGACAAGTTCATTATTCCTATGGACTTTGTGGTTTTGGACTTTGAGGAGGATAAGAACTGTCCACCAATGATTGGATGACCTTTTGTGAACATAGGAAAAGCATTAATCGATGTTCGTGAAGAAAAAATGACACTTCATATTGGTGAAGATCAAGTGGAATTTAATATGAACAAGACTTTAAAGAATCTGAAGGAAAGTAGTGCATATATGAAAATTGACCTTATGTATAAAAGTATAAGAGAACAAATAGAGAAGTGTGTTGTAAAGGTGAAATCAATAGAAGTGGAGATAGACTATGCAGTAGAAAAGGAGAACAAGGATAAGTCTAAAGGAGCTGGTGAGATGGAGGATTCAGATGTTCAAACTCATCAAGACATATTAGTTTTAACTAAAGCACCTATACCACCATCCATAAAGAAATCACCCTCTTTAGAGCTTAAACCTTTTCCTACACATCTCAGATATACATTCATAGGTGAAGGTCTAACTTTACCCATCATCGCTTCTAACCAATTGGATGAGAAACCAGAGAGTAGGGTGGTAGCTATTGTTAGGAAGTGGATGAAAGCCATATGATTGCAAATATTTGATATTCGAGGTATAGGCCCAAATGTTTGTATGTACTAAATAAACCTCAAAGAAGTATGTAAAGTAGTGTGGGAATGTCAACGTAGGTTAAACCCCAACATAAAAGAAGTGGTCAAGAAAGAAGTAGTAAAACTCTTACATGCGGGGATGATCTATCCCATATCCAATAGTAAATGTCTCAGCCTATGTGTACTAAAAATGGTGGAATGACTGTAATGGAGAGTAAAAATGGGGAATTAATTTCAACAAGAACAGTCACAGGATGGAAAGTATGCATAGACTACCGCAAGCTCAACATGGTGACTAAAAAAGACCATTTTCCTCTCCTATTCATATATCGAATGATAGAAAGAGTGGCTAGTCACTTATTATACTACTTCTTAAATGGTTACTTGAGATACAATTAGATATTCATATACCTCTAGGATCAAGAAAAGAACACGTTCACATGTCCTTATAGTATCTTTGTGTGTAGACGAATGCCTTTCAGATTATGCAATGCCCCAACTACAATCCAAAGATGTATGATATCTGTCTTCATAGATATGATTGAGGACATAATGGAAGTTTTCATGGATAATTTTTCATTTTTAGAGACTATTTTGAGCTGTGTCTGACCAATTTATCCAGGGTACTCCAAAGATGTGAATAATCACATATAATGTTGAATTAGGAGAAGTGCCACTTTATGGTATGAAAGGGAATAGTGCTCGAGCATAAGATTTCACACCAAGTATTTGAAGTGAGCAGAGCAAAAATGGAAGTTATATAGAAACTCCCACCTCCAATCAATGTCAAGGGTGTGTGAGGATTCTTAGGCCATGCTGGGTTCTACCGTTATTTTAGTAGAGATTTCTTGCAAATTGAAAGACCCTTGACAAATTTTTTATTCAAATATGTGCCTTTCTTTTTTGATGAAAATTGTTTATGTGCATTTAATCAATTAAAGGAGGCACTAACATCAATTCCAATCTTAACGCTACGTGATTGGACACTCCTGTTTGAGGTTATGTGTGATGTGAGTGACCAAGCTATAAGTTGCATTTTAGGTCAAAGGAGAGACAAATGGTTGCATGTGATATACTATGCAAGCAAGACGCTTATAGGACCTCAACTTAATTACACCACCACAAAAAAGGAATTACTCATAGTGGTGTATGCATGTGACAAGTTTCAGTCATACATCTTGGGGTCTAAAGTGATCATATTCACTAACCACACTGATTTAAAATATCTTTCTAACAAGAAGGATGGAAAATTGAGACTTATTTGATGAGTGATACTACTACAAAAGTTTGATATAGAAATATGAGATAAGAAAGGAGCAGAGAATGTATTTACAGACCATTTATCACACTGGAAGGAGGGGAATTCTAGCAAAGTGAGGATATTAATGAGAAATTCCCTAATGAAACTAATAGGTTTAAATTATACTATGTTTTAATAGATGTTCAAGTGTGCTTTTGAGTATTTCTTAAATGATTATCATGTATATAGGCTTATAATTATGTTACTGTTAGTGTTTGTTTGTATTTTAAGTGTTTGTACAATTTTGAGCATGCTTTGAACCTTAATTTTTTGTTTCAAGAAGTTTTTGATATGTTTTTGGGTGTCTGGAAATAGAAATTTGAAAAAAGTGAAGAATTGGAAGTACGGAAGTTCGCTACGGTTGTGGCTTGTCTTGCATGGCAGAGGGCATAGACAACAATTGCAGTGAATTTCAAAATTTTCCAACATGTGACCTATTTCATAATTTTGATGTTTTGGTGCTATTTTTGGAACCATATTAATTGGGTAAACCCTAAAAAACCCAATTATTCGATAGATCATTTAAGAAGTAGTTGAAAATGTTAGGTATTTTATGAATCGAGAGGTTGAAAAATCTAGAATTTTGTAATCAATTAGGGTTAATTGATTAGGTCTTGACAAAGGGTAGTTAATCCCTTAGAAGATATAAAATCAACACATAATTTAATCAATAGCATTTAGGGAGAAAAATAACGATAGAATAAATCCTAAACTTCATCCTTGATGTTCCTCACATATTTGTGGTCGCTCATTCGTTATTTGATTATTTGCTTAATTTTATTTAATTGTTTTAATATTTTTATATTTATTTCATTCAATTCATATCCTGATACCTTAGACAAAGTTAGGTTTAATTAGTTGTAACTATTTCCTTATGGGTTTGACACATTTAATACTACATGTTTACGATTCGTATACTTGTAAATATTGGGGGTTTTACTAGAATTAAAACTTGCTCAACAAGTTTTTGACGCCATTTCTAGTGAATTAGCTAAAGACTAGTTGAATTCATTTATTTTAAGGATTTTCACCAATTCTTATGCTTGTGGAACCCATTCATTAGAGATTTTAAAAAAAGGGAAGTTTAAACGCAAAGTTAAAGAAACATTGATTTGGACATCACAAGGCAACAACGAAGAATTCGAAAAGTTAAATGTCAAGAAGAGATAGAAAGAATGATGATGGAGGAAACATATCATAGGGAGTAAAGGACCATTGTGGACTTTAATAAGGTATAATTTGGTCAAGGAATTAATCATCCTTATTGGAACACCTACAATTCAAGTGGGTAGAACCACCTAAATTTCTTTTCGTCTAATAATGCAAGAACTTAAATAAGAATTCAAGGTTTACTCAAATTTTAACAAGATGAGTCCTATTCATGGGATTCTAAATTGGATAAGATCATAGACAAGCTTATGAACATGGAAGAGGCCTAGAAGAGATTAGATGTAACATCCCGTTGCCCATGTTGAGGCTAAAATAGTAAATGTGACAGATTACTGAGAAATTAGGAAACACATCTCATGCTTATGCATTACACAAGATGCATATACACATGAATATTGAATCTTTGCATATAAAAATAATTGTACATGCATTTATTGACAATTTCTGGGTATAATTGTTTATAAATGTGAGTATATTGAGAAATGTGATTTTTATATGTTGAAAATTGATTTGAGGAGTGTATAATTGGATTTAGAATTTTTGGAAATTTTGGAGAAATTTCTGGAAATTGTTGAGCATTTTTGAACTAGGAAAATTGCCAAGTGGCAAATCAATTGTTAAATGGTAGTAGAAATTACTGTCTAACGACAACGAAAATTTTGATAAATGACTTTAAGGTTTATTGACAAGTGTCATTGAAAATTGAGAGGCAATTAGAATGGAAATTGGATTTAGGATATAAGAATTGGACATGTGACAAGTGATATATGTCACTTGCCAAACAATCTCTTAAGTCCACTAAGTTTTTAAAGCCCCTTTTGTTGCCTTCCATGTTGTTTTTCATTTAAAGGTCCATTTGATGTTTTTTTTGTCTCTTCCCATCTTCCTCTTCGTGACTCTCTTCTCTTCTCCTTTATCATTTTCGTTTTCTTCAATCTCTACCACCTCAACTTTGAAGATCACACTTTCCTTTATTTGCCACTTGAATATATTTGCGATCTTCTTCCTCATTGCCACAAGAAAACTTATTCTTACCTCCTTCAAAAAGATGATGAATGTGTGATGCTTGGGAGCTAGTGCTAGTGTTGTTTTTGAAGAATTTGAAGTGAAACCAAGTAAGTTATGCTTTAAATGTTATGGGATTGTTAAATTGAGACTAGAATGATGAGAAATGTGGGATTGATGACTTGATTATGTGAGTTGTGTGTGTGTGACGTGGTTGGTGAAAAATATATGTAAATTTCTTGCTTTTGTAATTTTGAATGATCCTTAATGACCCATGATTTGTTATAGACATGTTTTGGAAGTTGGATGATTCATATAATGGTGTTAGGATGAGTGTAGAAAATCAATTATGAATGGGAAAAAGTATTTGTTCTTTTGTGGTTAATGATCAAATATAGATCATGAATTGATTTGTGGATGTTTTGGATTTGAAATGGAGATGAGAATGAGGAGTGATGAGGTATAAAAGGTGATCTTGGTATGATTGTGTTAGGATAAGAGTTGGAAACAAAATTTGGTAGTTGAGCTGGAAAATTTTTCAGCAACATGACCTATGAGTATTAGCCATAACTTCTTATACAGTTGTTCCATTAATATGATTCTTAGTTTGGATTAAACTAGAGACATATGGTTACATTTCTTATGAAGACATCAAATTTAAATTCTGTCGTTAAGAGTCTCCAATGTTGACATGAAATTAGGAACTGGGTGTAGCAAAATCTGTGGATGAATGTTTATGTTGTGTTATGTTTTGAACGTTTGATAATGTGTTATATTTTGCGTGTTTATGATCAAGTGTGGAATATGAAATGTGTATGGATGATGTTGAGTTGAAATTGGATATAGTTGAAGAAATTATCCATTTGAGATGATGAATCAAAAGAGTTGAGAATTGAGAGTGAATGAAATTTGATTAGTGTTTGAATAATTATGAAATGATATTGCATTAGAAAAAGGTGAATTTGGAAAGATTAAGAGTATACGTGATGTTATAATGGGTTTAGGACCATTTGAAGGGGTTTTAGAGATGAAAAATTTAGTAAACCCAAAGGTTACACGGTCAGGTCGTGCAGATTCACATTGCCTATGTGTTTTTGATGCAAAAAACACAATCTGACCTGAAAGAAACACAAGCTACCTGTGTGATTTCACACGGCCATGTGTCTCAAAATGACGAAATATATTTTCTAAATCTTCATAGAAGTTGTAGATCTAGAATTCCTCTTTGAAACCATCTAAAGATGGCCTTAATCTGACATCTCTAGAGAAAGTTATGCCAATTGTACCAAAATAGGTACAATAGGATTGAGGATATAATCATGTTTGATTAACTTGACCATAACTTCACCATCTGACCTCCAAATGAAGTGATTCTTAAACCAATAGATTCCTAACACATTTTTTATATCTATAAATGAAAAATTGTAGCATTTTTAATTTATTTTAAAAAGTTTTGTTGAAAGAAAGTGAGGGACTTTGTTGGAATAGTATAAACTGGTGTGATTTCACTGAACATGTTTGAGTATTTCGTTTATATCTTGATATTTAGTCATCCAAATGAGATGATTTTTAATTTGGAGTAAATTATAGAAATAGGGATACAAGTTACATGAAGAATCCAAATTTTGATACAGTGTTTAAGACTTCCAAGTTTAGGATGGAAATTGAGTATATTGTACTATTCCAGTACAAGAACAATAGACTCGAAATTCAGTTTTGAAGAAATTTGAAAGTGATTCAATGAGTTATGAATTTTGATTTTGATGGTTTTATTGAGGTATAAAACTAAGTATAAATTATACTTAGGTGAGTTTCAAGATAGAATGAATTATATGACGAGGATAATGGAAAAATAGACAGGATTGTCATAAACATGCACGGTACATATTTCATTGCATACATTTGCATTTTTAAACACTTATAATTGTGCAAAAATGTGATATGTGTATGTTTTACATGATATAGAGGAACATATTGAGAACCATCTTCCAGACGTTGCTGAGAATTCGAGGCAATAGCTTCTGGAGCAAACAGTGATTCGACCTAGATGGTCTCATTTCATTGTTTGTTCTGTTTTGAATTTTGTATTGATTGACTACTGAATGATCATATGAATGTGATTGATTGTGTTGAATTTCAGACAAAAGATTCAATGATTGTAAGGCGTGATTGAGATATTAAAGGGCTCCTTGTATGTGAATTTGATGAAATACGTGATACATGACGTGATTGTTAAATGTCAAACCTAGTTCCGAAGAAAAATGTGAATATGCATGATAATGAAAAAGTGATACTCAACTTTAATGTTGAATGCCAGACTAAGGTCCGATGATATGCGAATGTGATTGAATGAGAATATAAAAATGTGATTGATGCATTCCATTTCATGGATGCATGAAAGATAAAGACAGTTATGACCAGAGTAGCCCATGTGAAAAGAGCTTTAATCAATTATGCGTATTAAAGCCTCAGGCTCAACGTTTAATGAGACCGGTATCCCCAACAGATACGGGACAGTTATCAAAGAGCTTGGTATCTACAATGGATACAAGACAGTTATAGGCACTCGGTTATAACAAAGAAATAAATAAAAGTGAGTCTCACGTGCATTGCATATGAAAATTGATATGTATGTTACAAATGAACAAAGTGGATTTGATAACAATATTACTCTTGGTGAATAACAACGAGAGAGAGCTTAGCTACAGGAAAGCAACGTCTAAAACACGTGTCTACATATCCTTGTGCATGGGTTGACATTTATCACTATTTCACATTGCCATGTGTCACACATATACATAGGCCATTTGTCATCAATCTAATCAGTCCATATGCCACATTAACTAAAAATTTCGAAACAATATTACTAGTCTCTGATTAAATATTTAACGCAAATAATTCACATTTTAGTCACCTTAATTAATCAATTATACCTGAAAATGGTCAATGAATGCATGAATAATTATTTTAATATGACAACAATTAATATTAACATATGTGTGAATATAAAATGATGCATGAGCATGCAGTGCACTTCTAATTTCTTACAGTACGCTTAATTCATAATTCTGGGGTCTAGGCCCAAACATAGGATATTACAATTCTCTCCTCCTTAAGAAAATTTGTCATCGAAATTCTAACCTGATTGATGATACAGGTGGGGATATTGCTTTTTCACATGCTCTTCATTTTTCCACAATACTTCATCACTCGAATAATTTATTCCACTTGACTGTAGTCAATGGAATCATTCGATTTTCCAGTCGCTTATTCAGATATCATCCTATCTTAACTATTTCCTCAATGAGGTTATAATATCTTATGCTAATTTCGATTTCTTCTTTCCTCAAATGATTTCTCAATTCATTCAATTTCCACTGTTTTCATACTAACTTATTCTAATATCTGTTCATTCATATTAGTTTCTCCGTATATTTCAATTTATTTCCAGCCTTAACTCTCTGAATTGATAACACATTCACCAAATGAAATTTGTACCTCCTTAACATATGTACATAGAATATAGTATGAACGTAAGTTCTCCTCACAGTAACAATAGTTTTACCTGAAATTCCATAATCCAATTACCTAGTTGGATACCTTACAACGACAAGCTACATGTACTCTCTATAGCATAAATGGGACTCCAATATTCTCTCTTGATTCATTCCTTATTCATTTCTGATTCATTTCTTCATTGATCAATCTTAAAGTAAACCATTTGATCTACTTAACTAAATTCAGTGAAGTTCTTCTTCAAAAGAAGATTTCTTACTACCACATCTATACTATTCTTATAATCTTTATTAGTTAACTATTTTCATTCTTGTTTATCAGTCATTCTTTGAAGATGTAGTTATGACAATGCTCTAATTACTAACATTCGCTCATGATACCTGGATTCTAATTAATACTAAACAACATTTCCATTTTTATGCCTACAACGATTGGGGTGAAAAGGTTCATGATCGTGATTCATTTTACTGGAATTTATCATCCGCAGTAACATCATTAATGATCTCAATCTATCCCTGACTGATCACTGTAAGCACTTTCATGTATTATTCTATGTCATCTTTATGTGGGAATCATAACCAACAATTATTTGAAAAGTCATAGACTATTGCCTACATTATTTCCACACATATAGTATATATGTACTCATCATTCCCACTTGTCCTGTGATCCCATTATTGGATATGTACTCATAATGCCAAATCAACTTAACGTTAACAACTTTTACGTATGTCATTATGATTATCTCACCTTCTAATTGTCATCATATCGTCATACATATGTATGTTCACAATTGATCCAAAATTTTAGATGCATAATTCTCTTGAAATTTCGATCTCAATTTCATAGAGCACATTTACTAACAATCATTTCAAGTCCAAGTTTAACCTTTCAAGGTCATAGAAAATTTTATTTTCTTTCGACTTGGCTTGTACACTTTAAATATTATCACTCATATCGATACCACGACCTCCTTTAATCACTCTATGACAATACATTCATATCTATTTCACATTTGGGGATACATCACCACAGTATAATATTGATGTTGTATACCATAATACATCCATCAATACAAATGCGTTGAATCATTATCTGTCATATCTAACCATATACTATTTCTCATTTTTGATCACATTCTAACATATCATCATTCTTCTCATTATTTCTATCACCTCAAACTTTTAACAAATACTCATGTGTTTGACTCATGTAAATGCGACTCAGACTGGTGATCAGTTGCTACTGCCTGCTATGACTATGTCTAAAATGTATGTAACTTGACACAGTTTTTCTATAAACGCCCATGTGAGATACTAAATTTAGGCTTTGATACCAGAATGTAGCACCCCACTCCTGTAAGACACGTACCTGACATCCTGAGTGATATCTAAGTACGAAACCCTCATGAGTGGAACACTAAAATAGTGAACGGTCGAAACTTATTGTAAATTTTCTAAAACAACATGCGCAAATGCGAAAAATCGATAACCAAATTGGACCCAATTAATTTATAAATAATTCCAGTCACAAAAGTTACAATCATTACTGAACACATCAGAGTATCAGTAAGCACTTGGGCCTATTATAGAACAAAATACTAGTATTCATAATATCTTGACATTTTAAAAACCATTTTCATATACATTGTACAACACTTAAGACTACACTTTTTAATACAACATGAAGGAATACATATGTAGGCAAAAATTGATCTCAACCCAAACCTCTTACTTGGAGCTTTTTTAGAGACCTTTATAAAACCTAAAAAAGCCACGTTGAAATTTTGATGAGTTTTACGAACTCAGTTGAATAACCATTCTCGATGGTTCACTCATATAACAATACAATCATCATAAAGTCACACAGTTCATACAGTCAATCATTTCATTACAGCTTTGCAAATCATTCAATGAATTCCAAATATTCACATTAACATGGCATAATATGTAATCATTTGAATCAGAACATATATTTACAAATACAAATGCATGTGAGACTCCAGATTTGTTATTAATGTTATGATTGAGTACCTATCACATGCGAGTACAAATACTGGTCCATTGGGCTCAATCAGAACAGAATCACAGAGCATAGCTCTATGTGCATAATTAGAAATCATGGAGCAAAGATTTACGTGCAAGTGCTTTCATATTGGCTACTCTGATCACAATGTCTTTATCTGAGCATGCATTTTATGAAATACATCAAATACAGAATATGCTATGTACAACAGTCATATATGATGCACAGTCAGAATCTCATAGTGATCGGACTAGGTTCGGCATTCAACTTTTCATTTAAGAATCATAATATTAAATTAGGCAATGTCATTCACATATAATTAGCACTTCCAATATTATTCGGATACATCAAATGCCTCGGACATATATTGTCCAGAATTCAGTACACAATCAGTCAATGCAATTCAGTAATATATCAATACGAGTCACTAATATATAGAACATAACAAATAAAGTGAGACTATTTTAGGTTACTCACAATTGCCCTAATAATTCTATTGTCTAGATATTCCTGCAATATTTAGAAGCAATTGCTCTAGTTGCTCGTTTATATGCAATAAAAATAATTTCATATTACTAGAGCGCTTATGTAATATAATAAACACATTTATCAATGTTTCATGTATCATGTATGTCCAATGACAACTTCTCCGGTATATTTCTGTTAGACATTGATGTACATATCATTTGTACTCCAATTATATTGAAATTCAATCACTCATTATCTATTTCAACTGTTTCTAAAAACATTCCATTATGGTCAACTGTATATGATCAATAAGATCCCTAAAATGAAGGATCTAAACATCACTTCCTTTAATAATTGTTCCTCTGTGTCTTAGGTTTCTAATGACACTATGATCATTCAATTTGGTTCAATATACTGAAAGTTATACTCTAAATATGTCAGTCTGTTCTTAAGCTATAACAGAACTCTTACCTCAATTCTGAACAGATTTAAGACCTCTTTAATCTAGAATTACAATTTGACCTCTTAATGAAAATTGTAGCTTTATGTCTCTAGTTTAATTTGAATTAAGAATCAACTCATTTGGAACTCTACAAATAAATATATAATCAAAATATCGAAATATGTTTAGTAAAGCATTCTAGTTCATATTATTCCAACAGATTCTCATACTTTCATTCATTAATTTTTTAAATCAAATAAGAAAGCTACCAATATTTTTGGAGAGGTAGACAATGTGTTAAGAATCTATTGGTTCAAGAATCAAGTCATTTGGATATCGAGTGAAGAAGTTATAGAAAAAATATCAAAAGATGTTTAGAAGCAAAGTTGCGGTTGTGTAGAAGCATGATTGCAACCTTGCTGAGTTTTTAGAGAAATCAAGATTGTACTAAAGCACGATCGTGCTTTCTCCCTTCTTCTTCTTCTTCACCGAATCTCTTCTTCTTCTCTTTATTGTATTTTTTCATTTTTTCTCCATTTTTTCATACTTTCATTTCATCGAAAACTTATCATTTTGTTAACTCTATTCCATGAGCTCATCAAAATCTTCATTTAAAATCATTAAACTCATTTATATCCATCCTTAGAAACACCTTACACATTTATGTATGAACAGTAAAACATCCATATACAATTTTCTCTAAACCAGAACAAAAAAATTTATTCTTCCAAAAACAACTTATTTCTTTCCTTCACCTTACGGTTGCGAGCTTTATACTCATGAATAACCCAAAACTATTAATCAAAACCGAAACTTCACTTAAGGCTTCTCTCACTACTGTGTTCATCCTTTCTCTCTCTACTGTGTTTTTATCTTTATAGCAGTTCACAACTTCAAAATACTCAGTAAACTCAGATTTCATTCCAGATACACTTAACAAATTTAGTTCCTCATCTAAATCATCCATTCTATGCATTCAACGAGACTACACTGCGTAAACTTTATATGAATGTGCATATATATTTACACCATAAATATCATCAGAATTACTTGTTTAAGCAATATTTCCTAGCAATGAGAGTGAATCAATGACACAAAAATAACAACTGATGTTCGGTGTTTGGTAAAACTAAAAGTGGATTTGATAATAGTATTACTCTTGGTGAATAACAATGAGAGAAAGCTTAGCTGTAGGAAAGCAACGTATAAAACACGTGTCTACGTATCCTGTTGTATGGTTTAACATTTGTCACTAGTTCATGTTGCCACATGTCACATATATACATAGGCCATTTGCCATCAATTTAATCAGTCCATGTTTCAAACTACCTAAAATTTTCGAAACAATATTACTAGTCTTCTATTAAATCTTTAATGCAAATAATTCACATTTTAATCGCCTTAATCAATCAATTATACCCGAAAAATGTCAATGAATGCATGAACAATTATTTTAATATGACAACAATTAATATTCACATGTGTGTGAATATATAATGATGTATGAGCATGCAGTGCACTTCTAATTTCTCACAGTATGCTCAATACATAATTTTGGGGTCTAGCCCTGAGCATGGGATATTACAGATATCATCACTTATAGATGTTTTATGGACATTGGTGATTAAACTAGCGCTATTAGTTTGATGGACTAGCTTCCCATTAAGTCTTAATACCAAGATGAGATCTTGTATGTTAATCACCATATAGAGTGAAGGAAAAACCAATTAAGGTCAAAATGGTAATCTTACCCTTTATTGTGCGAATGGTCATATTATGGCTCATAATAGAGTTTGCAATTGGACATCTAATTTGAAGCATGTGTTCTCATAATATTTAGTAATTCAAGAGTTCAACTAATTGCCTTTAATGGAATAACATTTGGTTAATAAGTTGGAATTAATTCTAATGAGATTAAATTAAGTTTGTCCTTATCAAAGCTTGAATTATATAAGTCCAATTAGATTTCCTAAATTTATACAAACTTTACTTGAATGATGTTGTTACTGTTGCTTCTTCCTCTTCTCTTAATAT
>JANSVA010050641.1:0-13018 GCA_025504915.1 Erythroxylum reticulatum | reverse complement strand
TTTTGAAATCATGCTTACTTAAAGAAAAAATTTTCTGGGGTCCAACATGTTGAGTATTTCTCCACCATTAGCAAACTGATCATAAATCATCAACTAAGCCAATGCACTAAGACTAAACTCCAAATGGGACAAAAAGGTATTCATTCTTAGGATAGGAATAATCGTTAAGCTAATATGGAGGACTAGGAATAATTTGATATTTAAATAGGAGCTACAAAAGTCAACAAAAGAAGCTAAAAGAAAATTTCTCCATAAGATAAGATCACTGGTAATAGAAATTGTCTTGAGGGACAAAATTTCATCTATTGTATAACTAAAACTTTTTTAGATGATTTAGTAATTAGCATCATCCTTTAATTAACTATCTAGGTGATTTCCATTGTTATGACTTTACATTGTAATCCTTAGTTCTAATTAAATGAATCAATTACATTTTTAAAAAATATTAGTCGACTACTACTCAACCAGTGTGAACCCTAATGGAACATTGGTCAACTATTATAGCACGTTGGTCGACCAATGTGAATCTTAATGGAACATTGGTTAACTATTATAGCACATTGGTCGACCAATGTGTTAACTAGTGTTGCTAAAAGGTTTTGGTACATATTTTTGACAACTTTAACATGCATTGTTTAACCACTAACCTATATTGGTTAACCATTATACCTAAAATCTTTATTCCAACAACTTCAATATCAAAATTAAATTTTTTAATGAAAAATTGACTCAGTCACTTCTTAATGTTTATCTTTAATATTGTTATAACAATTAATATGGTTTTATTTATAATAAAGAATTTAATTTCTACTTATTTATCAATTAAAATGATGATATACTTATGTATGATGAGACTTTAAAGTACCAAAGAAACCAATTCAAAAGTACAATGATCATTAGAATTTTGTTTATATTCTTGTCGTGTTTTGATATTCCTTAGTCTTGGTTTTATTCTTCACTTGAATGAATTCTATTCCAATTGTTTATTTTGTTTAACTGATTGCTATTGATTTGTGTATGATTAGAATAGCCTTCACAATTGTTTTATAAAAAAAAAGTCGTTATTCACACTTGTATTTTGTTATCATCAAAACGTAGATTTGAACCTCCATTGCTTTAACAAATACCAATCTTATTATTTCATGTAAAAATAAAAGATCATTGTAAATTATTATTTAAGGAATCAAAGCCATTATGTTGAAATTTGTAAAATGAAGGACATCAATTATTATTTTGAGAATCTGAACTTGTATGAAAAAAAGTACACTTAAAAATGGATTAATATAAATCAATGAAAATGCTATATATAAGTGAGTTAATTATGTTATTTTTTGGATTTTATAATTATAAATAACTAGATGCTTTCATTTGTATAGATTTTTTAAATGCTTAATGATGGTGATTATCTATCTTAGTGGATAATTATCTCTCTTATGTGCTTTTAATGGAATTTGGATAATATTTATATAGTCTTGATCTCAATAATTGTAATATATCTTGCTCTAATATCTTTATGGACTTATGCAATGACACATGTATATGAATGTGATACATTAAACTATGCTTGAAAAGTTCGTTATTACATTAATATTTATGAGATCTTATTATTAATGTTTATATGTACATAAGGTTTGGATAAGCGTGATATATTTGACATATATGCATATATTTAAGTTGTTGAAGTAAATTTAGATCATGAACTGAGGAGAAGTTGTATAGAGATGCATACCATTTTTATGATTATTTCCTTTTTCTATTTCTCCTAGCTCATGGTCATTATTTTTCTATCTCTTTCTCTTCTTATTATGCCTTTTCCCCTTATTTTTCATATTATTTATATATATGTATGTATTGTTTTCTCTCCCACTATTTTTCTAATAATTCCTCCTAGTTAGTTAGATAGATTGTTATCTTTCACATTTTTTCATCCTCTCTTATGGTTGTTGCCTTTCTTTATCTTTGGTTTGTTATCTTTTTACTTCCCAATTAGTTTTTAAAGAATAATAGAACAATTGCATTACCACAAAGGGTTTTTGAAACCAAAGTTCAAACAATAAAGTATAAGCATGCAAGTTTACCATCATTATCCTATATGCTCTGGGTACAATCTTAAAGAAATAATTGTTAGTGCTCCAAAGAAACAAAAATGAGTTGTTTCTCTTCTCCTAATGGGTGGAAATACTGGTTATTAAAGCATAAATATTCAACACCTTCATGTAGCTTAAAGTATATCACAATAAGTAGCTTATAATATTCCATGGCTCTTCACCTTTTACATTTCATTTGTTGAAGCTATAAGTATCATCATTTGCTAAAAATCCCACTTCATTACCATCCCTTGACTTAGTTATATCATGTTGGCTCTTGTTAAAACAAATTTCCTTATTTAGCTCCTCAAGTTTGTTACCAAACTTACAATATCCTGATGAGTTTATTGAAAAATTCTAACTATTAAGGTAATTTAGAGTAGTTTCAAGTCCATTTTAGAGTTATACTTGATCTTGTATACCCATAAGATGATTTTTCTTGCACATTTTCATTACAAAATTGATTGCACCAAAGCATTACCTGCATCTATATGGCTACGAAGTAGTTATGATTGAAGAAGAAGTGTTTTATGGATTCTTGCTCCTATTGATAGAGATAGTAAATATTGTTGATTAATGACCTCTAATCATTTCTTGAGTCTAAAGTCTTGTTTCACTTCCATCCATACAATAAAAGCTACTCATATGACACCAATTTGATCCCAAACTAGTCTATATGATTTCACCATTAGAGTGGGAGGCTTGAATAATTTTATCCATGGTTTATTCGTAAACATACATGATCCATAAGCACTCCAAGTGATTTGATCTTCTGTTGCATTATTAGGGTAGTAATCTGGTACATTGAACATAATAGATAAGAAACCCCTCAACTGATAAGTCTAAACTCTTCATCTTATGACTTCTATAATGTTAGCATTAATAAGCATCGAATGCTTGAGAGTGTGGAAGCTTAGGAGTTTGTATAAGGAGCCTTGAATTAACCTCCCACTTGTTACTTTCAACGATCCTTTTTATTGCATGGTATGTTCTTTATGTTTGTTGTAAGATTCCCTTGATTATGCATTCTTCAATTCCTCTTTTGTTCCTTTTTTTTTTAAATCTAATGTATTTCTTTTTTTCTTTTTTAACTTTCACTTATCTTGAGGTTTTCTTTTTCAATTCCAAAACTAATGTTCTTTTGCATACTCGTCCTTAGAAATATTCTTGTTTAAAATTTTTTATTCCTTTTATATTTTATATTCTAATTAATTAATGTTTCATTCTTATTCACAAATTTATATAAAAGCTTTTAATTTAAAATGTGAAAAATTAACCTTGAATATAATAAAAATAAAACCAAATCAAAAACATCATAATGCAAAAGACAATATTTTAAGATAAGAAAGTCTTAAAGAATCTTGAATAACATTACTTTTATGACTAGATATAGTACTTAACACCTTGTGATCATGCCCCTGCACCATTTTCAAATTGTTACATAGTACACTACTTGTCTCTTCCTTTCAGTTCCTTATGCTCTTTTCTTCTTTGCTTACTTTTGTACAAATGTTCCAATTCTTCACTAGGTTTCCTATATTGTTAATTTTTCATAGGTTGGCTATAAGAAATTTTCTAATTTATGTCAAGATGTTCTAGCATAAATTTTGTTGGTTCTAATTTGATTTAAAAGCTTTTTATTTCTTTCCCTATAATATTGAATAAACATTATATCCAAAGGCCTTTTTGAGGAGATTTTGCTTGTCCTTAGTTATTACTCCCTTATTCTCACACATTATACTTTCCCATTCATCTTCTCTATATTGATGTTATATATTTCTTAAGTTTTTATTAATAGTTCCTTTATATTATTGCATATGAAGAAAAGATGATCCCAACTTAGCCCTTATATTATAGAGCTTTCATATTAGACTTATGTTTTTTGAATTCTTGATTCTTTCGGGAGTGCTGAACCTATTTTTTATGGGCATTCATATGATAAAGAAAACTTAAGGTTTGCTTAAACCATACTAACCAATTTTGAAGTATCTTAGGAAGAGTATGTTTAATGATTTGATAACATGATTTATTAGAGAAGATATTTGAGGCATTTCCCTAATATATAATCGAATGCCTCTAGTATTGATTGAGATTTTAATTAGGTATGTTGTCTTTAATAATAAAGAAGACTTTAAGTTTGATATGGCATTCATTGTCCTTTATTAACTCCTTCACCTTGGCCTTGGAATGAAGCATACATCTCAGATGAAAAGCTTTAATAGAAAAATAGAGGTCACAGGTCACTCTAATTATCAAATCATAGATAAGTATATTCTATTATTTTATGTCATTGTATATGAAGCATCTGATCTTGGGCTAATTTGCCATCGAATTTTGTTCTCTAGATAGTTTATATGCATACATTGCACCTATACGCTATGAGAATCCTCCAAATCTGTTTACTTAGTAAGACTTTGTTAATGATTTTCATAGGAATAATTCCTTAACCACAATTGTCTTTTGGTAACGATATTTTAGACAATTAAACTTTAGCATAGGGCTTTTTTTTAAGCATCCCTAAACATAAAAAGTTCGTAACATTTTTTCTAGAGCATTTAAGGTTCTTTGGTAACCCCAAGTGAGAAGATCAGTAAATAGTTATGTTGTTAACTATAGATTTGATAAGTTTCAAGATACTTGTAAATGATAAAATCCTTTTGTACTAAATGCCTAATTTTCTTTTGGAATGCATCGAATGAAACTTAGCAATCACTAAAAGGAGGGTGTTTTGGTTTTGATTGGCACACATAAGTATCTAAATGAAAGTTCCTTGATTTTTAGACTAGACATTATGGAGAGCCATAGTGCTAGCCATTTATCACCTGTATAGATGAATGTGTAGATCTTATTCCCATTGATCGAGAGACTTAAGAGGCTACTAAAATGGTGTAACATGTTCATTAAAGCATTAAAAGAATTACCATCAACTCTACAAAACATTAGTAAGTGATAAGGAAATGAGAGATTAAATATCCTTACCTTGATACACTTGTTATGAAATTTATGACTAGGATCTACCCTAGTACTATAATATGTTAACCTAATCAACACTTTAGTACATATAAAAACAAGGTATGGTAATAGAGGATGAATTTGTCTCAACCCTCTTTCACCTTTGAAATATAACATGGTTTGACCTTTGAAATCTAAGTGATGAATTACTATGGTAATCCAAATTCTTCAAATGATTGGATAATGAAATTCTAATTGATGCATTCAAAAGCATTATAAAATTATGTCTTCATAGAAAATTTTTGGTGGTGGAATTTTTTAGTAAACTTGTAGATATTGGTAATCATAACTTAGATGCATTAAAGTACGATAATAAAACATTGAAAAAGGATATGAATATTGTTGGGTTCTAGGCGGGTGGGTTCATCGGGTAAACTGAAAGTTTCATCACGATTAAATGATGGGAGCATATGCGAGGACCCTTCAGGAAAAGTTCTTCGTGACAAAATCCGAGACTTCATCACAGCAAAGTTCTTGATTCATTCCAACCCCTCTCATGAAAAATACGCCACGGTGAAAGTTCTTCCTTCACTGCGATGACACTCCTCATATAGGTGAGAGTTGATCTCGAGAAAGGTTCGCTATGGCAAACTTGTGGCTTCGCTGCGGTGAAACCTCGAAAACTTGAACCCATACCCCAACATCAAACAATGCAAAAACTCATACAAACATATATTTCTCACCACCTCTTTACCTAAAATTTCGAATATCTAATAAGTTCATATTCTATATTGTTTGAAAATCATGGGTAAACACAAATACACTTCATTGACATAAAAAAAAGAGTTTTACAAAGCTTCAAGCCACATTACATCATAATCCAAAAAAAAATACAATCTTTACATGAACAAACAATGCTTGAAATGCGGCTAAAGCCTTGCGTTTTACAAAAACTAACCTAAAATACAAAATATGCAAATTTGGAGTAATGCCCTTGTGCTTGATCACTCGATTTCTTGCTCATCACCTGAAGATGGGGAAGAATGGGGGAGAGTGTACAAGCTCATGGGTAATAGGTTTATAACAAAGAAATAAGCTAAAACATTGAAAATATTCATTGAATCCGTAAAACACGTATTTATCAAATTCTCAACTTATCAAGCATTTCATAATCACACAAGTATGTATTCATCAAATTTGTCAACAAATCATATACACATAAGCAAATTAGAATGGTTTGGGAGGTCCACAAGGGAGTTCTTGCGAATCTCTAGATATAATAGAGTGGACTATAACAAACCTCATAATGGATTTGCTAGCTCGTAAACACGAGGGAGTCTATGAAGGAGCTCCATACCACTAGCAGGCAGGTGGGAGAAGTCTTTAACAGAGGCGATGTGCACGTGATATAACAGAATGGATCATCACTAACCCACATAACATGAATTTCATAACTTGAAAACATATTGCTCAAAAGGCACATTTCGAAAAAATGATTTTCAAAAGCATAAAGCATTTCAAATACCATTTTCATCTTTCTTTTGTAAATCATCAACCAAATTCATGTATCAAACATGTAGCAACTTCTTAAATCATTCAACGAGTAATAAATACAACATTCATAAAGAAATTGAAATCATTTAATTCTCTTAATTTTAAAAGATAGTCATGGCTCATTAACTCAATTATAAACATGTAACACACCTTGAATTCCTTACTTATAAACTTTTGCATATATACCTCTCCTTTCCTCCTCTTGCCTCTCTTGATCTCCTTCAATATTGGCAAAAATTCCCATTCAATAAGAATGTAAATTAAAAACCCGTAAAGTACATTCACTAAAATTGATTTTAAAATACTTAAACCCATGCATTTCCTAAGCTTCATGAACTAAAACACTTCCAAAACTCCCAAAGATAAAAAATGAACCTATCTTGAATCTTCACCAAATGATAAGATCTTTGGCTCAAATGAAAGATCTTCTCTTCCTCTTTCTTTTTCCCTTCTTGAACAACCTCATATTCACTCTTAAAAACTTGGAAAAGATGAACCCTAGCTTATTCTCCCTTCTTTTCTCTCCCTGCTCTTCTCCTCTTTGTTATTTTCTCTCTTCTTTTCTCTAATTCACGTTTTCTTCCCTCTCAAATGCAATAAAACAATTTCTTTTTCCTATTTTACCCTTAACGAGTGTAAAATTTCCACTTTGCCCTTCCTTTAAAGCCTTAAATATTTTATTCTTAACTGATCTTCCAAAAATGCCCTTCATACAATTCACTCTTCCTAATTTAATTCAACTAACCAATTTACTAAAATCCTACTAAAATTAACAGACTAATTAACTCCAAAAATTAATCTATCAAGGCCTCATAATTTATTTAAATCATGCTTAACTCAATAAAGTAATAAGAAAAATTTCAAGGGTCAACATTTCTCACCTTCTTATAAGAATTTCATCGTCAAAATTCTTATTTGAGTCATTGAAGAGGTGTGGACACTTCTCCTTCATGGCTTCCAAGGGCTCCCACGTGGCCTCTTCCATAGAATGGGTTTTTTTTATATGAGTTTAACTAGCTGAACTGTCTTGTTTTTAAGGACCGTTTCCTTGCTGTCCAAAATCTCCGCTGAAGTCTCCTCATATGTCAGTTCATCTCTTAATTGAAACTCAGTGGGCTAAATGATGTGGGAGGGATCCGATCTATACCTCCTTAACATGGAAATATGAAAGACATCATGTACTTATGACAATTCTGGTGGCAGCGCCAACCTATAGGCTAACAGTTCGATCCTCTCAACAATCTCATAGGCACCCACATATCTTGGGTTCAACTTGCCCTTCTTACTGAACCTTATGACTCCTTTCCAAGGAGACGTCTTAAGAAAGTCGTCTTGAGAAAGACTTTCTCACCAACTTCATACTCGATTTCCTTTCGGTGTGCATCTGTATAGCTTTTCATTATATCTTGAGCTACTTTAAGCCTTTGCTTAATTAGATTAACCTTATGAACTATCGTTTGGAGTAACTCTGGTTCCATTAATTATCTTTCTCCTTCTTCATCCTAGCGTATAGGAGTTCTACATCTCCTTCCATGTAGTGCTTCCTAAGGAGCCATCTGAATGCTTGAATGGTACGAATTATTGTAAGCAAATTCAACCAATGACAAATGCTCGTCTCAAGTGCCTTTGAAATCCATCACACATGTCCTGAGCATTCCTTCAAGGGTTCGAATGGTCCTCTCAGATTAGCCATCTATTTAGGGATGGAAAGCAGTGCTAAATTCAACTTGATCCCTAAAGCTTCTTATATACTTTCCCAAAATCTTGAAGTAAACTGAGGATCTCTGTCAGAAACTATAGAGTCCGGAATCTCATGTAGTCTCACTAGTCATCAATATACTTCTTTGCTAGCACATGCAAAGAATCAGTCCGTTTAATTGCTAGAAAATGGGCTAGCTTCATCAAATGATCAACAATAACCCATATAGCATCATACTTCCTACTGGTCTTGAGCAAACCCATAAAAAATCCATGGTTATCTTTTGCCATTTCCACCCAGGAATGGACAATGGCCTTAACTTGCCTAAAGGCGCCTAGTGTTTGGCTTTGACTTGTTGTCACACTAAACACTTGCTTGCATATTCCGCTACATCCCTTTTTATGCATTTCCACCAGAAATGCTCTTTCAAATCTCTGTATATCCTGGTGCTACCTGGGTGCATAGCATAAGGCGCATTGTGTGCCTCATCGAGTATCTCATCCTTTACTTCCTTCACATTCGGAATACAAAGTCTATTTTCTACAACCATAAGTCCATCATCCCTCACTACCACTTCTGATTTCTTACCTTTCTTAATTTCTTCTCGGAGCTTATTCAAATTTGTGT
This sequence comes from Erythroxylum reticulatum, assembly GCA_025504915.1. Classification (NCBI taxonomy): domain Eukaryota; kingdom Viridiplantae; phylum Streptophyta; class Magnoliopsida; order Malpighiales; family Erythroxylaceae; genus Erythroxylum; species Erythroxylum reticulatum. The sequence goes on along the minus strand of JANSVA010050641.1, from coordinate 4,099 downwards.
CTTGTGCTTGTAACTCCTTAACTTTCTCCTTGAGTTCGGTCTTACTCTGAAATTAGCAATAACGCAATCATGTTCCTCCTGTTTCAAGCTTATCCTAAACTTAGCCATCACTTTCAAATAGATTGTCTGAAAATGGGCTATGGAGGACTTCCTGCTCATGGCATCAGCCACTACATTTGCCTTTCCTAGATGGTATTTAAATCAACAAGTCATAATCCTTAAGAAACTCTAACCATCTTCCCTGTCTCAAATTTGACTCTTTCTAGCTCAATAGGTACTTGAGACTTTTATAACCTGTAAAAACCCTCATATCAACTCCATACAGATAATGTCTCCAAATTTTCAAGGAAAATATTATTGCTGCTAATTCCAGATCATAAGTCGGGTAATTCAATTCATAAGGCTTTAGTAGCCGCGAGGCATAATCTATTACCTTTTTTCCTTACATCAACACACAACCCAAACCCCTTCTTGAAGCGTCACTATAAACTGTGTAACCCTTATCTTCCATAGGCAAAGTCAAAATTGGAGCACTTGTTAATCTGTGCTTAAGCTCCTTAAAACTCTTCTGACATTCATCACTCCAGATAAAATCCTTAATAACTTGGTCATTGGAGCAGCTATCATAGAAAATCCTTCAACAAACCTCCTATAATATCTTGTTAGACCTAGTAAAATTCTCACTTTTTCCACTTTCCTTGGTTCATGCTACTTCACCACTGCTTCAACTTTCCTTGAATCAATATGTACCTTATCCTTTGAAATTACATATCTAAGGAATATCACCTCATGAAGCCAAAATTTACATTTGCTGAATTTGGCATAAAGCTCCTTCTCCCTTAGTGTTTGCAACACTATCTTGAGATGTTCCTTATGTTTCCCCTCACTCTTGGAATAAACCAGAATGTCATCTATAAATATGATTACAAATTAATCTAGATACTGCCTAAAGACCTTATTCGTGAGATCCTTAAATGCAGCTGGAGCATTGTTTAATCCAAATGGCATTACTAGGAACTCATAATGCATATAACGTGTCTTGAAGACTATCTTGTTCACATCAAACCCTTGATTCTAAGCTGATGATAGCCTGACCTGAGATCAATTTTTGAAAAGATCTTTGCTCCCTACAACTGGTCGAACAGATCATCGATTCGTGGCAGAGGATACTTGTTCTTAATGGTCACCTTATTAAGTCTTCGATAGTTAATGCACATACGCCATGTTCCATCCTTCTTTTTAACAAATAGTATCGGCACTCCCCATGGTGGCAAACTTGGCCTTATGTACCCCTTCTCTAATAGTTCTTCCACTTGTTCCTTAAGGTCCTTCATCTTAGCTGGAGCCATTTTGTACGGTGGTATGGAGATGGGTGTAGTACCTAGAATTAGGTCGATGGCAAACTCAATCTCCCTCACTAGTGGTAAACCAGGTAAGTCTTCTGGAAACATGTCTGGAAATTCCTTCATAATCAGAAAATCTTCTAACTTCCCTTCATTCACATCAATGTCCACAACGTGCGCCAAAAAGGCTTCAGACTCTTTACTCATCATCCCGTCAGCTAGTAAAGATGAAATAATTCTTAATGATGGTGTCCTTCTATCTCCTCTAAAAATCACCTTCTCACCGTTGCTAAGATCAAATTCTACCTCTTTGAGGCTACAGTCTAACTTTGCATGATATTTCTCTATGACATCCATTCTAAGTATAACATCTAGGCCTTTTAAATTTAAAGGTATTAAGTCTACCACTAGTCTAGGACCATCTATAAAGAGTTCACAATCTCTATATGTCTGATTTATTATCACCTTCCTCCTTAAAGGAGTAATAACAATCAATGGACTATCCAACGGCACCAAGTCAACACCACGTAATGTCATGCTTGTAGAAATAAAAAATGTGTGGAACTATAATCAATCAGTAAATATACTTCTGAATTAAATAACTGAGCCACATAACAACTTCAGGTGCAACTACAGCTTCCTCTTTGGTCATGGCGATCACCCTTGCCTGTGCCGGAACCCTTGGCCTCCTTGGAGAAAAAACCTTCCTTGCCACTCCAAAACTTACCACCTTAGCGGCTGGCTTGGTTCTTATTAATTTAGCTCTCTTCGAGGCTTGCAACTGAGATCCCTTTTGCTTTGGTGTTTGGGGACAATCCCTGACCATGTGTTCCTTCTATCTATATCAAAAACATGCTCCAAGTAGCTTGAAGCACTCTCCTCTGTGAAATTTCTCACAGTGTTCACATTGAGGGTTAGTGTACCTACTCCTCTCCATCTTGCTATTGCCTCTCACAGTTAAGGCTTGCACTAAAACTAGCTTTGCTTGCTTGTTATTAGCAGAGCCACTACTCCCCACTTCACTCTATGTATGGAAGCTCCTCATACTCCTGTCAGGCATTAGGGTAATCATTCCCTTTTTGGAAGACTGTTCCTGATTTTTCCTCTTCCTATTCACTTCAGATTTTATGTTCTATAGTTTCTCAGCTTGGAGTGCATCATCTACCAATACCTGGTAGTCACAAAAGTTGTGGATCCGTACTTTCTCCTAGATCCCCAAGTGAAGTCCTCCCTCAAACTAATGACACTTGTCCTCCTCATTCGTAACAATGTTGGCTGCATACTGTGATAGCTAGTTGAAATTCAGTTCATATTCACTCACACTCATGTCCCTCTGTGTGAGATTCAGGAACTCTCTGGCCTTCTCTTGGACATAGAACATCGTTAAGTACTTCCTCCTAACAACTTCCAAAAAGATGGTCTATGATAATACTAGTAGTATAACCTGACTATGGGGCACTGATTCCCACCAATGGAGTGCATCCCCTTATAGCAAACTAACTACATAATCTAATTTCTCTTCATCGGTGCACTTCATGTGAACCAAGACTCTTTTGGTCCTTCTCAACCATGCCTCAGCTTCGTCAAGATTGGTAGTCCCATTAAATTCGATAGCCCCATACTTACGGAGCTTATCATACTGTTTGCTCCTCTCCATTAGAGTTTGCATTGGAATTTGTGACATTTGGCTTATAATATGAATGAAAGCCTGAGTAAAGGCTTAAAAGCAACGTTGATCCATAGGGTTTACTTGGGGAATTGGAGGAGGAGACAGTGGCACTTCAAGTTGTACACTAGGTGCCTCAAAATTAGGAGTAAAGTGTGTCCTAATGTCCTGTGGGACATAAGATTCATCCGTACTTCCATGGCAAGAGCAAGATCGAGTCCTAGCTCCTTGAGTTCTCTTTTGAGGAAGCATAATCACTCGCTTAATTTAAAACCATTTAAAAATCTTTAGTTCATGCTTCATCTAAAACAATTTCAAATCATGTAAAACAATATAAAAACAATGCATGTTGTTCCTTTAAAATAATGCATGTTCATTTCGTAAATTTAAAATTATCCATTTCATGCCTAAGATACTACTAAACCTAATCGCTATGATATTGTAAATGTTGGGTTCCAGGCTGGGAGGTTTATCGTGGCAAACTGAAAGTTTTGCCGTGGCGAAACAATGGGAGCATATGCTAGGACCCTTTGGGAAAAGTTCATTGCAACCAACTTCTGGCCTCGGTGCGATAAAGTCCCAGGGTCATGCAACACACCCTTCTAGTGAAATACGTTGCGACAAAATTTGAGACTTCGTCGCAGTAAAGTTCCTAATTTATTCCAACCCTCTCAGGAAAAGTACACCGCGGAGAAAGTTTGTCCTTCACCATGGTAACACTCCTCATATAGGCGAGAGTCGCTCTCATGAAAGGTTTGCTGTGACAAACTTGTGGATTTGCCACGGCAAAACCTCAGAAACCTAAACCCCAACTCCAACATCAAACAATGCAAAAACACAAACAAACATACATTTCTCACCACCTCTTAACCTAAAATTTCTAATATCCAACAAGTTCATATTCTATATCATTTGAAAATCATGGGTAAAACACAAATACACTTCATTGACATCAAAAGAAGAGTTTTATAAAGCTTTAACGGGCATTTCAAGCCACATTACATCATAATCCCAAAAAAATACAAGCTTTACATATAATGCTTGAAATGTGGATAAAGCCTTGCGTTTTATAAAAACTAACTTAAAATAC
>JANSVA010050607.1:0-13019 GCA_025504915.1 Erythroxylum reticulatum | reverse complement strand
TGAGAATAATATCTCATCGGGGAAATATTAATTGACTTCTACTTATGGGTAAAAGTCCCCTCCTTTTAACCTTGATAGGTGATTAGCTACGATATTTTTTTCTTAGCAAAAAGATACTTAGTGCTGCATGATCTATAAACATAACAACCTTATGAATCTAGTAAGTAAGAACAAAACTTGCCACATGTAAAAACTACAGCTAACAGTTCCTTTTCTATAGCTCTATAGTTAAGTTGAGGTCCTGTTCGAGTCCTGCTGGCATAGTAGATGACATGTAACTTTTTCTCTTTATGTTACCCTAATACACATCCAATTGCTTAGTCATTGGCATCACACATCAATTTAAATGGTAAACTCCAATCTGGCGGTTATAAAATAGTCATTGATGTTAATGCACTCTTTAACCTTTCAAAAATAAATAAACAATCATTATGAGAAAAAGGCATATCTTTTACTACTAAATGAGTAAATAATAAATTAATGAAAAATCCTTTACAAATCGTTGGTAGAATTTGGCATGCCTAAAAAATGCTCTAACTCCTTAGAAATTGCTTGCGGTGGAAGCTTATTAATGAATTCGGTCTTTTCTTTATCCACTTCAATGCCATTACATGATATCATATGTCACAACACAACCCCTTCTTGAATCATGAAGTTGCATTTCTTCCAGTTTAAAACTAAATGCGACTTCTTTTACCATTGGAGAACTTTGTCTAAATTTTCCAAACACTACTTAAAAAAAATCTCCAAATATTGAAAATTCATTTATAAATACTTATAGAAAATCCTCAATCATGTTTGCAAAAATTGCCACATTGCTAAAATGTAGCTAGCAATTTTTTTAATGAAATGTATCTATGATGAAATTTTTGTAATACAAGGAGATCGGTTTTTTTAATGAGTTCAAATTTCATCATAGATGTAAGGAATTTTTTTAAAGATAATAACTTTCATTAGTAAAGATTATGTACAATCATTGATGCATAAAAATTAAGGAAGTACCACAAAATTTACTATATTAGTTAGTAGTGTTCCTAATAATCTAGAAAAGCATGGTAGTTCAACTTGATCTCCATTTCTCTCTCAAACATGTAGACAAGCTTGTAGCTACTCCTCTAGCTATCATGCCCATCTTACTTTGGTGAATGATTTCCTAGTATAATGTCTCTAAGGAGTTGTCTCTTACTCATTTGAGTTTTGCAGATGATTTATTACTATTTTGAGGAGCACATTAGGATTCTATTTTAACCTTGCATCAATCTCTTATGATCTTTTGCAGGTCTTTTATCTTAAGTATTAACCTATGCAACAGTAGAATTTACTTCTCATTAGAGATGGCAACACTAAAACCCTTAAATAGAATTTTTTGTCCAAATGTGCATAACATTTGTTTTAAATACCTAAGGATCCCCATATCTACTAAAACGTTGAAATATTAGAACTATTTAAGGATCTTGGAGAAATATAAGAAAACGATTAACTCTTAACATAATAAAGAACTTTTATAGGCTAAGAGAGTTTAGCTAATTATCTCTGCTCCAAACAATCTTCACAGGCATTAGATCTCTCATCTACTCTTACCAAAAAATCAACAAGGAGATTGATAAATGTACTAGACACTTTCTCTAGTAAGGCAAGAGTGACGATTCCAAAGGAGCTAAAATCAAATAGGATTAGCTTTATTAAAGGAAGTAAGATAGGGGTTTGGTCTCAGTTCAATCTAAACTTTCCACGCTATGCAAGTGGCTAAAAGGACTTGAAGGTTATTCAAGGATAAAGAATCACTTTAGATTAAATGGATAAATAAGTTCCATCTTAAGGATTCTAGCTTATGGCAATATAGAAAGGAATGAGCACTTTTGGCCTTTTACTCAAATTCTATGAAAAGATAAGTTGTTTATCCTTTTATCAAAAATCATGTGGGGAATGGAGGGGATATATGGTTCTAGTTTTATAATTGGACTTCTCTAACGCCCCTCTACCTTAGAGATGATATTTCTTCACTTTCTGCAAGAATCTCTTCTTAGGCACAATTTGAGAATGTCATAAAGCATAATTCTTGGCATTTTCCTAGTAGGGGGTTGAAAGACTCCTGAGATATTTCCCAACTATTTGCCAAATATTTTAGCTTTTGATAAACCTTTATGGTCCTTAAACAACAATAGAGACTACTTTAGTTTTTCATGCTTCAAAGCTCTTAAGCCTTCCATTTCATTGAATCATTAGTTCAATATTGTTTTGAAAGGATTCTTGGATCCAGAAGCCTTATTTATCACTTGGCTTGTAGCTAGGAGAAGATTAAAAACTAAAGATAGGATTGTTAGATCCATGGTACTCTATGTGACCTATGTTGTATTAAAAAAGAAAATATTGATCATCTTTACTTAAAATAAAGACATACAACTCCATTTGAGTTAGTATTCAACATACATTAAGTTTATACTGCTATGAGACAATTGGAACATATTAGAATGGTTGAAAGTAAGTTCCACTTTCTGGGGAAAGATCAAGTTTGTCTAAGTCTTAGCTTCAATTATGCAATTCAGAGGGAAAGAAATTAGAAACTTTTTTTTCAAGACTAATACTAACAAGCATACTTAAACCCATAAATTACATTGTTAGATAAAGGAAACCTTGGTAGGTCATCAAGCTGTTGGTCACTTGAGCATCCATTTGAGAAGACAATGGAACCTTTAATTCTTTAGTTTCCTCCTAAGGATAATAGAAAGGATATTATTTATTTTTGCTTGACCTATTCTTGTAATGTCCCTTTTTAATTCCTTTTATAGCCTTTAATGATTTTTTTATTTTAGTTTTGAAAAATATCAAACATAAAAACAAAATCACGTCACTCTCTAGTAACAACACCAAAATTTTTGGTGCACATTAAACACACTAGAAAATAAAATCTAACTCTAAAAAACTAAATTTGTAGTAATGATGAGAAGGAATCATATCCATAGAGAGTGTTTTTTTAGATTTTGTGATTAATCTATCAATGCATAAGATTTTTAGGGGGGTGTTCGTTGAATTCCATTAACAAATAAAGTCAAAATAAACTATGGAAGATAATTCAAATTAAATGGCATAAAATCGCTAGGATTAATCAATAGGTTTTAAATGTGCATAATCAATCGTTATGTGGTCTTATACCACTATCTGAAACTATTAATCATAGATTAATAATAAGCTCTATTAATCGTGATTTTTCCATTGGTTATATCTAATTAAAACAAGCTCTTTAATTAGGTCTAGCTATCAAACAACCTAGAATAAGCTCTCTAGATTTAGTATGAAAACTGCATTATAGAAAAGGAAATTAGGTTAATCCAAGCAACAATCATATAAGCTTGGTTACTATGCTATCCCTAATGATGCACAATTATTAGTTTACCATATATGAACTAGATTTACAACAATTTCATATTATAACCTAGATTATAACAATAAATCCATATATGAATAATCTAGTAGGCCTATCTAAATCATTCATATATAAATAAAAAACCTTTATATATAGTCAATTTTACAAGAAAGTTAAGAAGAACATCATTAATATTGATCAATTCTCAAACATGTTTATCATCCTCTATATCTTCTTTGAATTAGAATGATTAAGTTTAGCTCTCAATGCTCTCAGAAGGGAAGGGAATCTGCCTCATTTTAAGTCTCTAATCTCTTTATGCTCATTTTGGCCTCTTAGCTGTTCTTTTATTGTGTAAAATTAGGGTTACATTATTATATATAATCAACTATGCAATCATGTCAGTGATTGTATGTGTTAATTTGATAGAAATTGTGGGGTTACACAGTCCTAGAGAGATACATGGTTATGTAATTCTTTATAAGTGCATTTAGGTTTTATGGTTGTTTCAAACAATTTCTTCGAGTTTGTATATGTTTCTAGTGACTTACATGTTCCCATACACGGTTGTGTAACTCACAGTAACTCCAATTCTTTTATTCTTTATCTCTTCTTTTCCCTAATTTATCTCCTTCTTAGTACACAAAAGTAAGCAAAATCAAACATTAATAAAATGACATTAAGGATGTGACTTTAGCTCATTTTGCTTATTCCATTGCTCCTAAAGAAAAATATGAATCAAAATAAGTATCTTAAGCACAACATAACATTAATCACTAAGCATTAGGGAATAAATATATCAACAATCAAGCACTTATCAAGAGGATAACTAATTACCATAGTATGCCTTACTACCAACAAATATGGACAATCAGGTTGAATTCCCCAAGGCTTGGTCCAACTTCTTCCTCATTTTCTAAGGGGATCATTTTCTATTGCTCTAAGTGAAGAAGAGCCCATATTATTTGATTTTTATGACCTCCACTCTATTCGCACATTCTTTAAAGGCCTCTATACATGGGTTGTTATTTTTGTAATCTCCTTCCAACTTCATTCATATAAATTATGCTATTGAAGTCACCAACCAGTAACTAATGGTGATTATTCCTTTATCCAAGTCCTCAAGTTCCTATTATAGTTCAAATCTTTGGAAGGCCATGTTAAAGTAAAAATAGCTCAAACATCTTAAACTTGGAGAATTTTCGATTGAAAGATTAAGTTAAGTGTTTGAAAAGATGCTTTGAAGTCTATTAATTTGATTTTGTTAGATTGAATGCTATTACTACCCTTCCATTTGTATGATTATGATGAATGGATAGTATGCTCCATTTTAAAAACCAAGTGCATTGCTCTAGGTTAGATCTTTTTATTATGGTTTCTAGTTACCCTATTAGCCAAGGTTTCCTTGCCTTCAAAAAAATCTAGGACTACTTATTGTTTTATAAGGGTGTTCAGTCCCCTCACATTCCGGGCTACGATAGACATGGGACTTAGTTTAGAGGCCCTCGCGTTCCTAACAGTACTAGGGGATAAATTAGTCACACACTTTACAATTTTGGTGTTTTATGAGCTTTCCATTTTATCTATATCTTTCCCATCCTTTTCAAAGGGCTTCTCCAACATCTTTTTTTGTTTGATGTCCTTATTGATGGTTCATCACATCATCTATTCCTTTATACATCATTGGATTACCTACTTCACATTTAACCTTTTCTTCAATTCTTCCTCCCCTACTATCTCTAATTTATATTGTGTTTGATCCCTCTAGGCCAATAGTAAGAATGTTAGGACCTCCCTCTTCCTCTTTTTCTCCATTTTTTCCTAAGATTTATCTCCTACTTAGAAGGTTACTTCTCCTGTACTAGTTCTTCCATAATTTTTTTTTAAATTTCTTGTTTTAAATAAATTCCTAATAAGCATCCATTCTTATTAGCCCTTCCTAATCTCAAGCTTCTATAAATAAGTCACTTTCACCTCTTGTTTTATCAAAGTTTCATTCTTAGTGAGTCTTGATACTTTAATTTCCTAGGATAATTCCCTATCTAGAAATATCTTAACATAGCCTATTCTACTTACCACTACTGTCTTATGGTCAAGACTGAATAGTGACCGTTTATTGTTACATTAGTTAAAATAAAAACTTACATTAGTTAAAATAAAAACTAGACTACTACTATAATAATGGTGAGTCTAAGTCGAACCTATAGAGAGTGTGTGCAAAGTTTATGAAATGAAATTAATCGATGTTTAGGAAAAGGGGGTTTGGATTTTGGAATAAGGAAAAAATAAAACTAACCTAATGAAAACAAATTAAAGAAAACATGCAAAAAATGATAAAAGTGGGAAGTTTGGTAGGGACCCAATTCTTTGGGTCAATCTTGGCCTACACCCTAATTAAGCATATTTCATTGATATGTTGTTCTCTAACCTCTCTGAGCAACCATTAATCTTGGGTTAATAATTGGCCCGAGTTTTCCTTTAGGTTTTGTTTAATCAAGATACGATCGTTAATTAAACCTAAGCACCAAATAACCTAAGATACGATCTCTAGATTTAATTAGGCAGTAGCATTATGAATTAGGAAAATCGATTAATCAAGGAAACAACACATACGATGCGTCATTTAACCTAGGTCATATTATCCTTAATGATTACGAATCAATAGTCGCTACATATGAATTTCAGCACAATAATTACGGATTATATCAAAATTCTAACAATGGGTTTATGGTTAAATGAGTCGACGAACACATTAAAATCATCTTTTCACAATACCCAATGGGTTCATACAAAAATAACCGAACAATAACAAAAATTCAATTATCCATACACAATACCCAAATCAATTAACATAAGATAACATAATCAATTTCTAATGAGAGAAAGAAATAACAAAATATTAAAAAATACTTAACCCAGGTCATTACATCAATGTCGCCTCCAAACCAATGTCAGGACGTCTAGGCTTTCGTGAATCTCTCCCCAAAAAAATGCTTCAGTCCCCATTCTTATAACCTTACCAAACTCCCTTCGTTTCTCCTTTACTACCCCAACTTCTTATTCCGATCTACCATTCATCGATGTGACAAATAAAGATGATGGTCCATCTCTACTATTCATATCTCTGCCTAACCTCACTACACTACCCTCCTATCTCGCAAACTCCTTGTCTACGTTTATCGTAGTTGTTGTGTTAAACGCAGACCTCTCATGCAACTCCCTTTTCCACTGTAGCTTGATGTGAACAATTTAATATGGATGGCCACCTCATTATTCATGCAAAAACCCTTCTTTGATGTTTTTACCACTACTATGAGTTTTCATTAAAATGCTCCATATATGAATACTGAGATCTGTGTTTAACATCCCAGTAGCTACTATTTTGGTTGTGGCATGTTATGGCCATGCTGCGTCGTTTTTGGTTGATCTATGCTGCCGTTCTATTTCTCTTTAGTCCTCCCGTATGTGCAGTGTTTTGGCCTTGGCTTCAAATATTTATGCTACATTGTTTTATGCTCTTTGCACATCTCTTTTAGTTGTACATTGCATTCATGTCATTTGTGCCCATCTTGACAGTAACTATTTTGCATTTTACTATTCATGGCTGTGCGTTCTTGGTGTATTTGCATGGAATGCATTTCTTGCTTCAATTGTGCTGCTAATAATTCACATAATCACATGCAAATTTCATGCATGTGAGTGCTGATTTTCTACTTCATTATGTTTCCAACATATGTTGTCTATTAAATATGCTATCCATTAAATCACTATCTTACATGGATGTCTTAAGTGAGTGATTCTTTAGAAAACAACCTAAAATATCTTACTTTTAACTCACTTTAACTTCTTTGCTTCAAAATTGTACCTAAAATCACAAATGAGTCAAAGTGAGTATCTTAAGTAATTTTATGTCAATAATCACTAAGTGTTAGGGAATAATTTCACAATCAATTAAGCACTATCAATTTCTCCCACACTTAGACTTTGACCATCATTGGACAAAACATCAAAATTAAGCTCATAGACCTAAAAACGATATTTAGTTAATTCCCATATTTTCTAAGAATATATAATTATAAACAAAGATAAATGACTTCAAAAATCATAACAAGAATTAAACATTCAATGCTTCTACTTGTGATCAATCAACATTCAATATCTTTAAAAACTGAGTCATCTAACAGTAGACTTAGAAAAATGTGTTTAAGTAAAATATATTTATAGGTATACTCAACACCATTCATGATTATGACAATCCACATCTTTGCATATCATTTCATTTCTCTACCATTATCAATCATATGCAAAACCATGAATCAAAGGACTTTTCAAGGTTGTAATGTCGATAAAGCTAAGGTAAGATGTGTTTGGGTCAAGTAGCATGAAAGCCATCAAAGCTACTGGAACAAAAGTAACACTCAATCAAAAACTAGGTACCTTTAGCTATGATGAATGCAACATTTGTATTTCACAACCCCATTAAGCTCTGACATAAACCACATGAAGCATGTACCAATCTGAAGTAATCACTCATACAATTTATGCCAACAATACATTGAAATCACAAGAGTGAACCTTCCGAGCTAACATCTACCTCATATTCAACATACTCAGATAACACATTCATTACAACTCTAGGAAGATGCATTAACCATAAAGAACTTTTCAACACATATACAATTACTCCTTGATACATTTATTTAAACAATTTTTTCATTATTTTTCTTTCTCTTTCTTATTTCTTTTTCATTTTCTTTTCTTTTCACTTTTTTATGCTTTTCTCTTTTCTTTTTCATTCTTTCCTTCCCTTTTTTACATTAAAAAAACTACACTAGCATGGTTATTTCAATGATAAGATATAAAACAACATCCTAACATTATAACCAACCCTCACATATATACACCCCCACATTTACAATTTCGTACATCCATAAACTCAACAATCACAAATGTTCCACTAGCTTTATGGCTTGGGTAGGACATTTAGTTAAGTTTAAAAGCATAAAATGTGGTTTATATAAAAATAAAGGTATAAATCTCAAAGGGGATTAACTAGAGAAAAACCATGTCAATAGGATAGGTTATTCAACTAATGTAGCTTATGAAACAAAGAATATTTAATCATTTCCATTTTAATGCATGTGATAAAAATGTGGTTTCGAATAAACATTCAAGGAAGAATTAGGATGTACATGTCATAAAGGTCACACATTATTAAAAGACAATGAGACTGATATGAATGTGTCAGTCAAATAAAGCTCAAAATCTTACCGGCTTTGTCTACCACTAGTCACTACTCTCTAAAGATAATGCACATCGACCAATCACAAGACTAAAAATATAAAAATATATACTAAATTTGCCATGAAACTCTCTAGTCCTATATAGTCCTAGAAGCAACAGATAATGGGAAATTGTTTGTTTGTTTGTTTTATTCTTTCTCTCATTTTGATTGAAAACTTAAAACAAGTAAAAGAAACAAATTCAAATCACACATGTATATAAAAAGTAATATAGAAATGTAAAGGAAAAGAAATTTACTTTCCTTAGGTTGCCTCTCAAAAAGCGCCTTTGTTCAGGGTCGTTAGCTCGACTCCTTCTCCTAATGTGATGAAATTTTTATCTTCAGGTATTACAATTAGCGACACTTCCACATGAGGTAGTTCTGGATAGGGCCTTAGTTGATCATCATCCTCATTCGACGTCTTCTTTATCCTCAAATTCTCAATCCCGACTGAGTCTATACACTCTAAAAATATTTTAAACGTCTCTTCACCTTTTTCTTCATTATTTAATCCCTCCAATATGTTATGTAAAGGTAAAGAGTTAGTCTTAAAAATAATCATGGATTCGGTACTTACCTTCGAGCTAAAAGATGGACTTCGACCTCCTTCTCAACTTCTTTGACACAAGCAATTCATTGAGGGCTGACCTCAAAATTCTTAAGATACTTATCACTTTGTAAAGTTTTTGCACAAACATCCATTGGGTACACCTCGGGTTAATACAACTGCTCCTCTTCGCTTTGCGATTTTAGGTGATTGAACCTTATTGGCATCTGATCCATTTGGTGTTCTATGCTCTTTTGGCTTGCTTTTGTCTCCTGTCAAAATTGTTACAACTGCTGCTGCATATTTTGATGTAATTACTACATATCCTATTGAAATTGCAAATTGTTAGTAGCAAGATTCTTAGCAAGTTCTTCTAAAGATGCACCTAAATCGTGTTGGCTCTCTAAATCTTAGGTGCTAAACCATGTGTTTTTAGGAAATTTCCCTCCATCCTTCTAAAATTTTAGAGTATTCTGCTGCAATTGTAGAGTCTTAGCATTCACAATATTGATCAACTCCTCTGGAGATGAACTGGAGGCGTGATAGGAAGCTTCTAGTCTGTATAAAAATTATTGTGCATCTTGTAGACTATTATGAAAGTAATTCTGATGATTATCTTATCCATAACAAAAGTTAGGTTGATTAGTCCAAACATTATTATAGGATTGAGAATATGAGTTATAAAAGAAATTACCTCCATCCATATCAAATTTTTTTTCCAAACATGAAACAAAAAATGAAAAGATCACAAACTAATAAAAACGATATCAATTATGAACAAATATATAAAAAACACCAATTAAATCATAAAAAAAAACTAAAACAACGCACTCCTCAGTAATGACGTCAAAATTGACTATGTGTTGTAACGTTAGTCAAAATACAATAACTAGACTACTACTATAATAGTGGTAAGTTTAGGTTGATCCCTTAGAGAGTGTGCAAAGCTTATGAAATGAAATTAATCGGTGATTAGGAAAAAGGGGGTTTTGGATTTTGAAATAAGAAAATAAAATAAAACTAACCTAATGAAAACAAATTAAAGAAAACATGTGAAAAATGATAAAGTGGGGAATTCAATAAGGATCTGGTTCTTTAGTTTAATCTCAGCTTACACCTTAATTAAACATATTTCATTGATTTGTTGTTCTCTGACCTCTCCTTGCAACTATTAATCATAAGTTAATAATTAACCCAAAATTTTCCTTAGGTGGTGTTTATTTAAGATACGATCGTTAATTAAACCTAACCACCGAATAATGTAGGATACGATCTCTAGATTTAATCAGGCAGTAGCATTATGATTTAGGAAAACTGATTAATCAAGGCAACAACCACATACAATGTGTCATTTAACCTAGGTCATGTTATCCTTAATAATTACGAGTCATTAATCGCTACACATGAATTTCTATATAATAATTACGGATTATATTGAAATTCTAGTAATGGGTTTATATATAAATGATTTAATGAACGCATTAGAATCATCTTTTCATAATACCCACTGGTTTTATACACAAATAACCAAACAGTAGCGAAATTTTGATTATCTATACACACAACCTAGATCAATTAACATAGGATAACACAATCAATTTCTAATGAGAGAAAGAAACAACAAAAATGGTGAAATACACTTAACTTGAGTCGTCGACGTCAATGTCACCTCCAAACCTGCATCAGGGCATTTATCCCTCCATGGTTCTCTTAAGAAAATTCTTCAATCCTGTGAAAATTTTCCCATCCGAAGACCCCTGTAGCGTTTCCTTTATTTCTGCCTCACCTCGCTATGCTATTGTTTTTGTGAAGTGACAAATAAAATTGCTTGGTCCAAGCTACTATTCACATCTCACTTAAAAACCCTCCAGCCTATGGAAATGTACGTGTTTCACAAATGACGTCTACGTTGTCTACATTTCCACAGGACGACTGTATGAAACGTAGACTACATTTTCTCTCCAACCTCACTATCATTTCGGTCTCTTCCATCTGCTACATACTGCACCCTTTTGCTCCTAATTACTCCTCTCTGCTAGCGTATTTTGTTGTTAGCTTCCTCCTTATGCTGCTGCATGGACTATTGTTTTGGTCATGGACTGCTTCCTTCCAGCTGCCTTCATTTGCTTCCAGCACTGACGTTTTGTCTCATTTGATTCCCAACCGTTAATTAACTTAATCGCATGAATAATCCCTGCAGGTTACGTAATTTTTTTCTTTTAGTTTTCTTCTTGTCTTTTAATTTTTTATTCTTACTCTATAAAGACAAGTGAAAATTAATCTTCGAAAAATAGCCCAAAAATTATGCTTTCGACTAAATTTAACCTCTTTGCTTCCAAATTGTGCCTAAACTCACATACGAGTCAAAGTTAGTATCTTAAGTAATTTATTGTCCTTAATCACTAAGTGTTATGAAATAATTAAATATTCAATTGAGTACCTATCACTATCTTTGCCTTCTTTATGTGATAACACCAACTGAAGCCTTAAAGTGAGTTTAATTGTGCCAGAGGACCCAGGCTGATCTTCTTTGGGCCTTATGAAGATAGGTTTAATAGATCCATCTCTTAGTGTCCTGAGAAAAGAAGGAGTAGTTATGTGGAAATAATGCCTGTGATGAGCATGGAACATCTTTTGATAACTAGTGATCCATTTTGTTAGCATTAACTTTTCAATTTCCATTGGTGGTAACTATTTTGGAATTTAGATCATGGTAGTCTAATTATGAGGTCTATCTATTACCATATATAGAGCATCAAAAGTTGAATTTGGAAAGCTAAGATCTACAAAACAATTTTCTAAACGATAAATCATTTGGTGACGTAACGTAGCCATAATTGCTATAGGGTTTTGTTATGCTCCAGTGATTTGGATTTGGGCTTGGAGTCTTTCAGATAAGGTGGGGTCAACTAACTTGATATTGAAATCAGGGGCTATAGTGAGGATGACACTTCCATTTTTGAGATTTGTTAACAAATTAACAACTAATGCATTTTGGTAAATCGTATGGGTAGTGTTAAGAAGAGATGTTTTGGCAATGACTGCAATTCTTTTTCGTCCATGAAAAGTAAGAACAAGTTGAATAGCTTTGACATAAAGATTAGTATGATTCTAGTCTCTCCAAAAAGAGACGAGTTCTTTTGGAATCTCTAATTTAACATATTGTTATGTTGTTACTGCTTTTAAGTCATACTATTCTAAATGAGAACTTTTGATGATCTCTTTTACCTTTAAAAGATTTATAATAACGATGGTCTGAATACTTTTGATCTAAAAATGATAGCAAGAATATATACTATACGAACTTAACATGGGTATAGAAGATTCATGGCTACGACTTTCCTTTGGGAGATGAGTAATTCCTCTAGATTTTCTATTTTATTGGAAAAAGTACACTTAATATTAGAAGGAAGATTTGCTATTAAAAGAGTTGAAGAAAGATGATCAAGGTCATTAGGCAAAGAGTCACTTATGGTATATAGAAAAATCTACTTACTCACTTTCATCAAGAAAAATGTAATTACAGTTGATAATACTCATGGTTCTGATAACACCCTAGTAACCCTTAGTTAGACGGCATAAGAGGATAGTAGAAAGCAAAGGTGAGTGGCATTGTTACATCACATAAATCGAGAAAGGATTTTCATTCTATAGGAATCACCTCTTATGTTACCATTATTGTTGGATCGGAAAAAGAAAGCATACTATATTTGGAGAAACGGTAGATTTCAAAACTTTTAAGAAATTATTTTTCCAGTGGAAGCAACAAATCCAAATCATCATGCCAATCCATACATGATATGGTATAAGGATAATAAAAACAT
>JANSVA010050597.1:0-13019 GCA_025504915.1 Erythroxylum reticulatum | reverse complement strand
TGAATGGTTATGCTCATGACTTTCCAAGTTGTACATTGCAAATTTCAAGTTTTTCATAAGGGTCAAATTGGGTTTCTAACATCAGCGGAAAATTTGGATTGAACTAGGCTGAATTAGACAAAGTTGTCTTCTTAAAAGTTGTAGCTCATCTTTCTAGATCTCCATTGATATAAAGTATGAAACTTTTGGATAGTGGAGTTGAGAGATATGATCATTAGAAGTCTATAATGATGTTTAGGATGGACTTTGTGGATAACTACATTGATTTGAAATTTTGACCCTTATAGAAGTAAATTTTGTGTTTGGAGTCTTCATAAAAGTTATAGATCTAGAATTCTTTTTTAAAACAGTCTGTGAATGACCTTAATATGATATTTTTAGTGAAATTTTTGCCTTTTTTTAAACATGTTTGAGTAAGAAAAGCAAAGGAGGAAGAATGGAAGTAAGTCGCGATCGCGACGTTGCTGATTTTCGTGCAAAGTCGTGATCGCGACTTTGCTAGTGTTCCCAGACCTGAATACCTCTCACTCTTTTGATCATAACTTTTTCATCTGACCTCCAAATGACCTAATTTTTGAAGAATTGTATTCGTAACACATTTCTATACCTCTCCATAAAAAAATATAGCTTTTGGTATTGCTCTTGAAAATATTTAACGAATCAAAGTAAGGGTATCAGTGGAAAGAGTATGAACTGGATATTTTACTTAACTTGTTTAAGTATTTGGATGATACCTTGATCCTTAGAGCTCCAAATACAATGATTATTGTTTATAAATAAACTAGAGATATATATATACAAATTATCTAAAGAAATTGAATTTTAATTCAGTCCCTAAGATTTTCAATTTCTGAAGTGAAGTTGGGTATAATATACTGTTTTAATGCAAAAATAGTCCGAAAATGTTGGGCTATGATTTTCATATTTTTAAACCAAATTGAATGATTTTGGTGTGATTAGAGGCTTAGGACAATGGTGAAGAAATGTTTTGAAGAAGTCCAATTGAAATTGCAATTTGAGGTTCCCCAAAATCTATTCGGAAGTAGGAGAAGTGAATTCTTTTTGATGATTGACTGGTGTGGGCATGCTGCCCTTATGACATGCACGTCCAGATGTCACTTAGGACGTCAGGCACATGACTCACAAGGGCGGGGTCCCAACATAATGATCATGCAAAGTTATCCCGAAAGGGGGTGTTAGGATGAAAATGTTGAGTTGTGTTGGAATTTGATAACTGGAATATTTTTACTAAACATGCTTTGGTATTTTGGCTACATTTTCATCTGCAGATTTCAAAATGAAATGATTCTTGCTTTAAATTGAATTAGAGACATTTGTTATAAATGTTAAGAAGAAATTGAATTTGAATTTTGTCCTTAAGGTTTTTGAAATTTAGCTTGAAAGTAAGTCTTGGCTTAGGCAATAGCACTACTAAGGATAGAAATCAGGTCCTTTCGTTATGGAATAAACTGTGGTGTTTTGAGCATAACTCATAAAATAATGAATCAAATTGTATGATCCTAGTATCATTAGAAACCTAAGAAATTGGAGAACAACATTCCATAAGGAAGTGTTAAATAATTTGGTCATTTAGCTTATCAAAATAATTATATAAAGTTGACCCAAAAGCATATTAGGAGAAAAAAATCTGAAATGATCAATTGGGTTATAAAATTACTTTCACATTGTTTTATTATGGTCTAAACCCTAAGTACAAATTATATTAATGAGGGTCTTGCTATCTGAATGATATGGTAACAAAATCTCGATAAGATACCTAGAATTGTCATTGAACATGCATTGTGTATATTGTTTATATATTGAAGTGCATAAAGAAAGACTTATACATTTGTGTGAAATTGTGATATATGTAAATGTGTTTTGTATGATATAGAGGAGCTCATTGGACACCAGTCAAACATTGCTAGACCATCCAGGAAATAACATATTGGAATGTACTGTGAGTAACCTAGGATGGTCTCACCTTGATTTGTTTTATCTATTACTGAATTAAATTTGATAATGATGAATATATACTGAATTGTGTACTAAATTCTAAACAATTATTGTCCGAGGCGCTTGATGTATGAGAATATCATTAGAAGTGCTACTTGTATGTGAATGAGAATGACTAATTAAATTCAATATGTACTAATGATGCTCTAAATTTTGGATATGAATTGTCCGAGGAGTTTAATATTTGGATATATATTGGAAGTATTATGAATTGTTGCGAAACTTTGTATGATATTTGAATTCCCATTGAAAGTTGAACGCCGAACTTAGGCTTGATGATTATGAGATTCTGATTATGCATCATTTGTAATTGTTATACATGGTAAATTCTGTAATTTATGTATTTAATAAAATGCAAGCTTAGATAAAGGTATTGTGACCAAAGTAGCCAGTTTGATAGAGCTTTAAGCTCGGTTTTCTACACGTAGAGGTTTACTCTATGATTTGTGTCTGCACGTAGGGCTTTGCTCCTTGATATATGTTTCTGACTAAGCTCAATGGACTAGTATTTGTATCCATATATGAAAGCAACTTGGTCACAATAATAATAACGAATGTGGAGTCTCATATGCATCTGTATTGATATATATATTTGTTCTGATTCACATTGATATCATGATTTGTCATGGTAATGTGTGTATTTAGATTATACAAGATTTGAATGATTATATGTGAATTATATCATCTTGTGTGATTGACCTGGGTGAAATCATCAATGATGGTTTACTCATTAAGCTCTCAAAACTCATAAAAATTACAACATGGCTTTTCAGGTACGAGACAGCAAACCTAGTTCCTTAAAATGGACTAAAGGAACCTTTTTGATTAAGTTATGGCTCAGAGGTCCATCAGTTGACATCAGAAGAGTTATAGCTTATGTTTTGTTGTCTTCCTAGAAGTTGTATAAGCTTTTGTAAATATTTAGTAATGGATACAGTGTAAGCTTTTGATTAATGAATACAATGTGAGTTTTTGAAAATGATTGCAAGGAATGGTTTTAATTTGATGACTTTTAAATTTTGTTAGATGATGCCATGTTAAGTTGGATTTATGTTCGCTCTAACATGCCATTATCATAGGATATATACTTGAATGTCCTTGGGTGTTTGGATATATACTCAATGGTCGTGGGATGTTGCAACATCATAATTTGATATGAGTGTGTGTATGATGTATAGTGTAAAGTCTCATTTATATTTACCATATTTAAGAGTTGATTTGTTAATTTTAAAGTAGTTTAATTATAACTCAATGAGTAAGCAATGGACGTGTAGTCTATGCAGGAGAAGGAGCAGCATCACTATAAAAGACTAGTAATTGCAACTTCTACTTTATGAGTGGTTACTACTAAGATTCATCACAATGACCATCTACAAAAAATGATCCCTTAGTTATGCCACCTATGCACTAGTCAGAGCACCCATACTTACTCTTCATGATCCAGCTTCAATTGAAGTGATACCAGCCATTGTGCAAAAAGAAGTTTAAGCCATTATCACATATTAACTAATGAGTATTAAGGAAGCTTGACCTATCACCATTGTGCAAAAAGAAGTTTGAGCCATTATCACATATTAACTAATGAGTATTAAGGAAGATAGACCTATCTAATCAGGGATAGATGACTTTAGGCTTTAATTGGTGAATTGGTGAATTGGTTCTTCGATATCGAGGAACCAATTTATCAAAATATATAATTAGAATATATATGCATGTTCTAGGTGGACTAAAATAGAACATCCTAAGATGATGATTAGGTGATCTCATTTTAACTTAAAAGTTTAATTCACCACTTCATCTACAATTAATTTGGTGTTTTCACTAGACTCTATTATGAGGAGCATGCTTGAACCATTTATCCAATTAGGATATAAGTTGAATTGGACTACCCAGAGGTCTATGTAAAAAATTATTGGCATAATGTGGCCTCAGTGTCACCTTATTATCTAACACGATCTAAAGCATCTAACTTTTTTTTTCATCAATGTCGTATATGCATAAGCTACTTGTTCACTTTTTGTGTGCTTAACATGATAACATAGGTGTTGTCACCCATAAAGATTTATTCTTCATCCAATGTATATTTCATCCGGTGTGGACATATCTAGGGCATATAATCATTCTGCTTATCTAATGCTACTTGCATTGGTGTAACCTTGGCTTGATATTTGATTATCAAATATTTAGGCAGGAGTTTGGGAGTGCTTAGAAATAAGCATGAGATAACATTTTTGTGCACTCCCATTTCACTTACCATTGACATTTTATAGGTAATGATGATGGTGAAGCTTATTAACACTAAACAATGAATAATGGACAAAGCCTAGGCATAAAGCAAGTTAGGTAAGGAGTAGGCAAGAGTGCTAAAACCCACTTCTATCAACATAAAGCAATACGTGCACTAGATTCATGATACGCTAGTGAGTTGGCATAACACTTACGCACTAAGATCTATAGTCATAAGGAGTGCCTACAATTGTAATTCCTCAGCAATAATTAGAGCCACAAGGACGATTTAAACTTGTAGTGCGTGAGCAACAATGAAATCAATAAAGAGAGCTAGCATTAATGGAGTAAGGACCTAAAGAGGATAGTAAAGATCCTAAAGTAACAGTGGTCCAAAGAGGGATCGACGTTATAGATGTTGCTTACGAATAAGAAATTGAGGATTACGTAAAGATTATGATAACTACCATAAGGTCATCCCTAGGAGACTTAGTTACTATGATCTTTGTGGACGATGTCATTGACGTTTATGTAATAATCCCTTATGTACCACCATTAGATCCCTCATCCTAGGACTAACATATTTAATCTTTTATATTATCTATTCTATTTTGGCTTTTATTTTGTCAAATTTCTTAGTTGTGTTGGACACAATCTTAATGAAAAAACTATTTCATCAAAAATTTGATAAGACTTGGACGTGTCTCTTATGATATATCAGAAAGTATCGATCCTTTACTTTATTTCTCCCCCATATTAGTCCTTTTCATTTCCTTTGCATGACATATACAATTAGGAAAACTAAGTATGGGGAGAAACTTCTTTCATTTTGTAATACATATTATTACTAATTTTATTACAAATATCTTAATAGGGAGAAACTTATGCGAAATTCTTTAATTTTAAAGGATATCAATTGAGATAATTCCAACTATAAGTTTAATTGCCATTGTGATTTGAAGTGTTAGATAATGAGCCATGAGTTTCAGTGACTACATTGAATTCAATTTGCTTCACAAATTTGGAGAATGGATATTTGATTTAAATAATGATATTAATTCAAATTATATATATATTGATTAAATATGATTTCTTTTAAGCGTTTTCGTTATCCCATATAAAAAGTAATGAGGAAAAGTGAGAATAAGTAAGCATTAAATAATTTCACTATAATAGCTTCTGTAATAATAAAACATTCAAGTCTAAGGAGTGGTACTCGTAGCAATTTGAAACAATGACCTAATTGATCAATAAATAATTCATAAAAATGTGTTCACTTTCACGCAAAAAGATTAAGTGACTTTTTTAACATTCTTCTGAAGTCTTTTATGTTATTTAAGTATGATTTTTTCTTTAATTGAATAATTGGTAAAAATATGTTCAATAGTTGAAATATTTTTCTCATACACGTTCAATTTATCCATGATGCTAAATTTTGTGAATTAATTTGAAGTTTGAAGAATTATAAAATGAATAGAGTTAGTTTATGAATTTATAGAAGTAGTTAGTTTCCTAACAATTTGATGATCTCTATAATTGAATAAGTGGTATAAAATCTAGAGCTACATGTTTGATTTATTTAATACTTTTGTAAAATTGCCTCTTATTTAAGTTAGAATAATTAAATTAATTTTATTGAGAACAAGCAATTGATTAAGTGTAGGGAATTTTATCTATGTTAAATAAATTATTTTTAGCATAATTTTGAGAAAATTATTCGTGTGTTTTAGGTATGTTCATAGGGATTTGGTGCTCAAAATTATTCATATTTTATTCTAGGTCTTATTTCAAACTCTCAAATGAAAAGGAATGAATTTGGAGAAGATTTAAGTTAATTTGGAGCTATTTTAGTAGATTTGAACAAAGGACTGAGAAGTGGAAGCAACATAGGCAACATAGTAACATTTTTTTAAGACACCAACATGCCCCCATGATTGGAGCATGTTCAAAGTAGGGGCATTTTGTTTCTTTAAGTCAATGCAATATGCCCCTATGTCCATTCTATATTTACCAAGTAGTGGTGTCATAAACCCATGTTCATTTTAGTATTGGTGGTGAATTGTTATATAAAAATTATATAAGGCAACAGAAAGCCCAATATGGTCCTATGTTAGTGTCATGCTAGGTAAAAAAATCAAAGTTTTGCATGCTTTAAAGAGATGTAACTAAAAAAAGGAGCTTTTTTTAGCAGAGGAGTTCTAAAGAAAAGAATTCATTAGAAGCCAATTAAAATATCTAAACATTAAAAAAGAAAGGTAATGTTGGCAGAAGAAACAATAAAGTCATCAAGATTTAATAAGAACTTAAAGATTGAAGAGATATGAGTTTTTTTTAACCTTTTGTTCTTCTTTTTTGTGGTTTTTTGTTATTTTACTATAAATTAGTTAGGATATAACTCTTGGTGGAATGGACCTTAGGATTTGATGTATTAATTTATGCTTTGATTTAATGAAATTTGTAGTTTTTAAATATTTTGTTATGCTTTTATATTGTGTTGGATTGAAGGAATAAGAGATAAAGATTTAATAATCAGATTCATACATTAAGATCAAGATTGAATTTTGTATGTTTAGATCATAACATAAGTTGAATAGTTTACTCGAAAGAGAACCAAATGATCTTTTTGGGTTAAGGTGAAACCTATTATGAGAATTTACAAAGTGAATTAGTACATTCTTAAGATGTTTTAATTAGAAATAGATTTTGATCAATTTAATTTAAGAATAAGAACTTTATCTCTCTAGAGAGAATATACTCAAAAACTTATAAATTCTTATAATTCTAAGAAATTGTAGTTATATCATTAAGTTAGAGTGAAGTTAAAGCATAATAAATTTCTAAAGAAAATAGTACCTAGGCTAGTTTATTCATCAGTTGATTTAATCTTGATAATTTCTTTAATTATGTACTTTATAATAGTTTGTTTATTTTCTTTGAATTAATCAATTATTTTATTATGTTATAAAATAGAAGGATACTCATTACTAATAGTCACGGTTTATATAAGATTGATACTTCTCAACTGGTCTACTATAGAAGATATAAACACTTACTTATGTGATTTCTTTAAAGTAGACTTTGGTTTATGATCAACAGTTAAGAGATTTTGAATCTCTGAGATAACTAGCATGTTGATTGTTAAGTCAACATATCTATTCTTGAAAATGTTTTCATAGTTCTTTTCATCTAAAATTCTAACCTCCAAGAATAAATTCTTTTTTATGCCCTCTGAAGAAAGATTCTTACCACACTTAATTAAAACATGTGTCTAAGAAAAAAAAAACCATTGGACTAGATTCTTACCACACATAACTAAAACATATGTCTAAGAAAATAAAAAACCATTAGACTTATCTCTCTTATTGAGTATAATATTTGGTTGTCTCTTTGTAAGCTTGAAATACTATTCGCTACTATCCTTTAAAGAAATTAAGACAAATTTCCCTTTTTTAACTTAAGTCCCTTTAGGAGGCTTTCCCACTCATATTCCCATGCTAGGTCATCACTAAGTGATAGCTAGTTGATTTGATTGTCTAAAAATTCTCAAATATAAAATAAAGTAGAGAAATAAAAAACACATATAAAAAATATTGGATTATTTATAAGGAAGAGAAATAAAAAACATGTATAAAAAATATTGGATTATTTATAAGGAAGGTGAGCATACCTCAGGACATCCAGTAATGGTATGGGATAAAATTAATTAAACAATATAACTTCAATCGCATAGCCATCTTAAGTTTTCTTGCCTAATTGTAGACCTTTAGGGCCACCATATACATAAATTTGCTATTACAATTGTAAAATGAAGCAAAAGGACAGAACTCCAAGTAGACTTATTATGAAATTACTTTTATAGAATTAAAGATTCATAAAAGTTCACAAAGCATTATTAAAAATGGATAATAAATTATCATGTTTCAATCCTTACTAGATTTTTTTCATTTCATTTTTTAATCTTTTAAAATTTTCATTTATGTTTCCAAACTTTTAGTAATCATAGAACTCAATTTGAAAATTTATCTCTATTAACATTTTAATGATGTGGCTACTGGAGCAATAAAGATTAACACTTAGAGTTACTAAGTGTGATATTTTTCCACACATAATTTTCAAGTATTATACAAATGACTGTTGGGTTTCGATTATGGATCACATGCATCACATATTAGAAAATACGCAGCGAAAAATAAAACAAAACCCAAAAAATAGAAAATCAAAGCCATTAGATATAGTAAAAAAAATATGAACTTAAGATGTATACCTTACAAATTCCTTCATTCTTCATTGTCTTCGCATCTTTGGGTGTCGTAAACCATAACAAAAAAAGGAGGACATTTTTAATGATATTCACATTAAGAGAAAATTCTAAAACCTCTTAGTACGAATGGTTAGAACACACACAAAGTGCAAGTTTTGAGGTATGTTCCTGAGAGAATAGTTTTGAGAATAAATGTGTGTAAGATGAACTCTTCACATTTCTCATTAATTATCTTATAATACTATGCACCAAAATGAGTGAGCTTTTGCCAAATTTTGGCCTCCTTTAATCACCATCATGAATGGAGGAATAATGGGAATTAAATGGCCATGAATGCCACTTAATTTGTGATATATATTTAATTGTTGATATATTTAATCATTTATACCTAGCGATTAATGACATGAAAATGTTTAAGATACTCACTTTAATTCATATATGATTTTAGGTACAATTTGGAAGCAAATAAATTAAAATGAGTTAAAAGTACTGCATTTGGGTAATATTCTGAAGATCAATTTTTACTTGTCTTCATAGAGCAAGAAGAAGAAAATTAAAAGACAAGAAAAATGGAACAAAAAGAAGAAGAAAAATTTTAATGCAATCACCTTAAAAAAAAGAGATAAAAGCGACAACGTATAAAGCCAAAATGTCGCACATAAGGGAGGAATAAAAAGGAACAAGATGTTGTGACATGGCAGCACAACACACCATGAGCAGCAATGAAACGATGCGCACAGAAAGCAAACATTACGCACAGCTGTGTGCAGAGATGTGGGGCGTTTATTCAAAATGCAACGTCCCATAGCACAGAGGAGGGCCGCATAAGGTTTTACGGAGCTAGCAATGTTAAATTTTCTAATCGACGCTACAGTGCCGCAATAGCGGGCGTGGACGTAGGTGTAGACGCTAGAGGGGACGTAAAAATCAAGCAACATTTAATTTTCAAATAAGTGCTACAAGAATCAACTACAGTAGAGGGGAAAACACAGTGAATAGCTACGTGGGTCGGTATTTAACACATTTTTCTACGTTGCATGCAAACGAGGGTAGTGAGCTAGTATGAAAGAGGAGCACACACTGAACAGCATAAAAGAAGATTGAGACAGTGAGGTAAAAAAGGGTTTTTGGTTAGGGATTGGAATGAGGGCTGAAGCATTTTTTTGAGAAAGACCCATAAAGGACTAGATGTCCCGACACTTATTCAGAGGTGACATCGATGCCGATGACCCAGGTTAAGTATCTTTTTAATTGTTTTGTTGTTTGTTTCTGTAATTAGAAATTGATTGTGTTATCCTAGGCGTATTGATTTGGGTTTTGTGTATGGATAATCGGATTTTCATTATTATTCAATTATTTGTGTATAAACCCATTAGGTATTGTGAGATGATTTAGGTTTTCATTATTATTCATTAATTGCAAACTCATTGCTAGAATTTCGATATAATCCGTAATTGTTATGTCCAAATTCATGCGTAGCGACTAATGATTCATAATCATTAGGGATAACATAACTTAGGTTAAATGACGCATCATATGTAGTTGTTGCCTTGATTAATCAATTTTCTTAGTTTGTAATGCTACTGCCTAATTAAATCTAGAGATCGTATCCTAGGTTGTTCAGTGGTTAGGCTTAATTAATGAGCGTATCTTGATTAAACAAAACCTAAAGAAAAACTCGGGTTAATTAGTAACCCATGATTAATAGTTTCTAGGAGAGGTTAAAGAACAACAAATCAATAAAATATGCATAATTAGGGTGTAGGCCGAGATTGAACCAAAGAACTAGGTCCCTACCAAATTCCCCATTTTTATCATTTTGAGCAATGTTTTCTTTAATTTGTTTTTATTAGTTTGTTTCATTTTATTTTCTTCTTTTAAAAAAACCCCGTTAAACCTAAACACCGATTAATTTCATTTCATAAACTTTACACATACTCTATGTGGGATCGACCTTGACTCACCAATGCTATAGAAGTAGGTCTAATTATTTTATTTTGACTAGTGTTATCACGTGCGGTCAAATTTAGCATCGTTGCTGGGGAGTGCGATGTTTTAGTTTTTGTTTATGATTTAATTGCTATTTAGTATATATTTGTTCATAATTAATTTCTTTTCTGTTATTTTGTGACATTTTCATTTTTTACTTCATGTAAAACAAATTCGATATGGACGGAAGTAATTTGTTTTATAACTCATATTCTCAATCCTACAACAATGTTTGGACAGATCAACCTAACTTTTGTTATGGATAGGATAATCATCATAATTACTTTCATGAGAGTTTACAGGTGGCACGATAATTCTCATACAGACCAAAAGCTTCCTATCACAACTCCGATCCATCTCTGGAAGAGTTGAATAATGTTGTGAAAAAATTACTGGAGAATACTCTACAATTTGAGAATGATGGAGGACAATTTCCAAAAAATACATGGTCTAGTGCCCAAGATTCGGAGAGTCAACACGATTCAGGTGCATCTTTAAAAGAACTTGTTAAGAATCTAGCTGCTAACATTTTGCAATTTCGACAGGATACGTAGCAGAAGTTGAAGAATTCCAACAAGAGACAAAAGCAAGGCAATAGAGGATGGAACACCTAATGAATTAAATAGTAATAAGGCTTAATTGCCTAGAATCACAAAGAGAAGAGGAGCAGTCGTATCAACCCGAGGTGTACCCAATGGAAATTTGTTCGAAAACTTTACAAAGTGATGAGAAGCTTGAGAATTTTGAGGTAAACCCTCAACAAATTGCTTGTGGTGAAGAAGTTGAGAAGGAGCTCGAAGCTGAAAAGGACTCATATTTTAGCTCAGAGGTAAGTACTGAGTCCATGATTATTTTTGAAACTAACTCTTTACCTTTACATAACAGATTGGAGGAATTGAATGATGAAGAAAAAGGTGAAGAGACATTCAAAATATTTTCGGAGTGGATGGACTCAGTCAAGATCAAGAATCTGAGGATAAGGAAGACGCTAAATAAGAATGATGATCAGCTAAGGCCCTATCCAGAACATCTTTACGTGGAAGTGGCGCTAACTGTAATACCTAAAGATCACAACTTGTCACGTGAGGAGAAAAAAGAATCGAGCTATGACCATAAAAAAAGGCGCTTTTTGGGAGGCAACCTAAGGGAAGTAAATTTCTTTTCCTTTACATTTTTGCATTACTTTTTATATGCATGTGTTTTTGAATTTGTTTGTTTTACTTGTTTTTAAGTTTTCAATCAAAATGAGAGAAAGAATAAAACAAATGAAACAAACATTTTCTCATCTTCTATTGTTTTTGGGATTATATAATTATGATTAGAGTGTGGATAGACTAGAGAATTTCACAGCAATTCTAGCATGTGTTTTTACTCTTGTGATTGGTCGATATGCATTATCTTTAGAAGAGTAGTGACTAATGGTAGACAAAGCTGGAGAGATTTTGAGCCTTATTTGACTGACACATCTATATCAGTCTCATTGGATTTTGATAATGTGTGACCGTCATGACTTGTACATCCCAAATTTTCATTGAATTTCTATTCGAAACCACATTTTTTATCATATACATTAATATGGATATGATTAGGTATTCTTTGTTTTTCATAAACTACATTAGCCAAATAACCTATCTTTTATTGGTAAATCAAATAACCTATCTTATTGACATGATTTTTCCCTTAATAAACCCCTTTTAGCTTTAACCTTTCTTTTGTATAAACCACATTTTATGCTTTTAAACTTAACCAAATGTCCTACCCAAGTCATATAGCTAGCGGAACATTTTTTGTTATTGAGTTTATGGATGTACAAAATTCTAAGTGTGGGGGTGTACATATGTGAGAGTTGGTTATAATTTTAGGATGTTATTTTGTCTTATCATTGAAATTCCAATGTTGATGTAGTTTATTTTAATTTTATAAGGAAAAGAAAAAGAAAAAGAAAATAAAAAATAAAATAAAATTTGTTTAAAATAAATGTATCAAGGAGGAATTGCATATGTGTTGAAAAGTTGTTTATGGTTTATGCATCTTCCTAGAGTTGTAATGAATGTATTATTTGAGTATGTTGAATATGAGGTAGATGTTGGCTTGGAAAGTTCAATCTTGTGATTTCAGTGTATTCTTGGCATAAATTGTATGAGTGATTCCTTCGGATTGACATGCTTCATATGGTTTATGTGTGAGATCTGAATGGGGTTGTGAAATATAAATGTTGCATTCGTTATGGGTCACAGTACCCAGTTTTTGATAAGTATTGCTTTGTTTCACTAGCTTTGTTGACTTTCATGCTACTTGACCCAAATATATCTCACTTTACCTTTGCCTACATTACAACCCTAAAAGGTCCTTTGATTCGTGATTTGACATGTTAACATTAGTAGTGGAGAAATGAAATAATATGCAAAGTTGTGAATTGTCATGATCATGAATAGAATACAGTGTACCTGTAGATATATTTTAGTTAAACACATTTTCCGAGTCTACCATTAGATTGCTCAGTTTTTAAAGATATTGAATGTTGATT
>JANSVA010050587.1:0-33695 GCA_025504915.1 Erythroxylum reticulatum | reverse complement strand
GAGATTACTGTATTATGTTTATTGATTTAACTTATTTTGTAATAAGTTTTCCAAAATGGAAAAAGGGTTGTAAATGATCGACTTTTGAGTGCAATTATCATATATATGTGATTGAAAAAGTTTATGATTGATAATTGCACTCAAAAAGAAGTATGCATTGTTTATTGAAACGGGCCCGAATTGATTATTAATTTTCCACACAAGTATGCATTGTTTCAAAAAGAAAAGGAAAAAAAAAGACTTTGCAAATGAGATTTGACTGATTGAGTGTTCTAGTACACCACCCTCACAGGGCACGGACTCGGATACCACCCATCGTTGTCGAGTTCAGGTCTTACGGGAGTTGGGTGCTACAATAGGCCTTTGAAGTGTGAACAATTTTTCACACTTATCTAGACCCTAAGATACAGGTGGAATTAGTGTCATGCATTTGGAAGGTGAGATAGTTTCTTGGCATGTGTTATATCTTCATAATAAGACAATGAAAGAATCGCCCAGTTGGGAAGAGTACCTACTGGCGCTCCAGTAGAGGTTCAGTGAGTCTCCTTTAAGGATCCTATAAGTGAATTAAAGGAGTTGAGGCAAAGTGAAGCTCTTAAAGACTATTACGAAATTAATACGAAAGAAGATAGGAAATTAACTTTGTCTTGAACTAATAAATTGTTCTTTTGTCCACTATATTCCATATACTGTCACAAAACAAACATGGGTATGTAGACAAGCATTAGAGCAAACATTAGTACAAATTACTTGTATGGAAACCACATTCTTTTGTTAAAGAAGGCATGTAGATTCTTCTTTTCTAACATGAACATTTAACATTGCATAAATTCCCTTTTTAAAATGTTCTTTAGTAGGTAGTTAAGTTCGTTGCCTCACTACATCTCTCTACAGTTTCATATGATAATCCAAATCCTTTATCATCTTGTGAATTAGACATGCCAATTAAGAGCTAGCTACTAGTTCATCTCTTTGTATTTTTTTTACTTATGCCATATTGTAATATACCATATTCGTCCTAAACTTTTCCAAGTTTTTAGAGCGTGCTTCATTATAACTAAATAGCCATTTTCTTACTATAGAGGGAAATACGGAGAATAAGGTTAAGCGGCATGAACAAGAGTCAAGAAAACTAAGTTAATTACGGAGTTCATGTAATTAACCAACATAAATGAGATTTAAGGAGAGTTTGGGAATAAGAAAAGTACCAAACAAAGATAACTTAGGTATTTGAACAATGCTTATTGGAATTAACAATAGTATAGACAATATGTGGAATAGTGGCAGTTTTGAAGGAATTAAATATGGAAGAATTAAAAGCCATGCGATTAGGTCAAGCATAATCAAAGTACTTTGAAGAGGAAGTACATGGTGTGATGTACAAAGTAGGAGAGGAAATAGTGCCAAAATATGGTTAAAGTTATTGTAGAAGGGCTTAGAGATCTTTCAAAAAGAATTTAAGATATATGGATATATTCTCCATTGCAACCTTTGTGGCAAATACCTTGTTTAAGTCATTTTCTGCATTAAAGGATGGGATGACCACTCATTTTATAGTATTTGCAAAATACCTTCTTTTTAAATACATTTTAAAAAGTAGAAGTTTGATATAAGGAGGTTTGAGTAGCAAGAATAACATTGATAGATGGAATAGATTTCGCCATTTGAAAGGTATTAAGTTGAGTCTCTTTCATAGTTAGTCATTTGATTATAATATCAAGGCTTTGAAGAGATCGTCCATGAAAAAGACAATTGCCAACAGATGCCCACTATGCTTTCGAGCACAAAGATTGACATATATAATAGCAGCCTGAGTATTAAGCCAAGTTTGATCTCCAAGCACTAAATAATCTTAAAGCTTTTGTAATTCAGACACATAACTACGGATAGTTTGGCCAAGTTAATGTTGCATAAGATAAGTCTATAACCCTTAAATTGATTGACATCATCAAACACAAAATATACCTTTCAAAAAATCACATACCTCCTTAACAATATCAAAATGTCATAAATCAAGTTTGATTATTTTGATAAGAGTATTGCTAAACGATATTAGAATCTAATGATTCATGCCTTCTCTAGATACTAGATGTTTTATAAATATATCTTTTGCTTCATTTAGCCTTTGAGTAGGTTTAGACATATATAACAACAGATCATCTTCTCAGTTGTAATTCTCTTAGATACACTTATCCTCTTATCTTCTTTTTTAGTTGTAATTACATTTGATATACTTATCTTTTGTATCATATCATTTTAATTTAGACAATGTCTGATCATTTTTGTTTAGATTGAATCAATTGTAAATCGAGTCACTTTATCTAAATTTGTGTATAAATACATGTACGTTGTAAAGGAACAATTAATTCAAAAATCAATACATTATATTTCACTATCAATTTCATCTTATTCTTTCATTTTCTTCATGGTATTAGAGCTCAACTAAACCAAGTTCTACCTCCTTTTTTTCGTTTACCTCTACTACAATACATAAACACAAAACCAATTTCCAAAATTCCTTATTTACCTCTACTACAATACACAAACGACCAACTATCACAATGCAAATTGTTCACACCTCCCTACTAATTACCAACATCAAAAATTTCTTTACCACCTCTCTTGACAACCACAACTATCTCACCTGGTGAAAACAAGAGAAATTAATCATACTTACCTATGATTTAATCGAAAACATTGACAAAACAGTTACACCACACATCAACTGATGCCAACTCCTCCCTTTCAATTAAATATTTGCAATGAAAAGAACAAGATCAATTGGTATGTTATTGTCTCATGGCCATACTTACTCCACAGTCACACCTCTCGCTCTTGGGTGTGACACTGCTCAAAGCCTTTGGACAACACTAGACTTTCTTTTACAAACCACAACTCATAAATCGCTCCACTTCTCATAGGAAACATCCACAATAAATTCTATCATCTCAAGGTTCCTATCGATTTCAAAAATCCCATGGATTTTGCTGCTCAACATGTCTCTTCACATCTTTGACATCAACATCTTGTTCATCCATGTACTTAAAGTTTTTCAAAAATATTTACATCTAATTCAGCATCTCGTACTCATCTTTATTGTAATTCATGTCTTTAAAAAAAAATTGTCATCTTTCCTTTCCTACATCCACTAAAGTATGCACTGCACTTCTTCAATAAATTCATTGCAACATTTGGTGACCATCATTGATAAGTGTAAATTACATCGTGTTTTAAGGCATAGTTTGATATATGCTTAGTTGTTAATTCAATCATTTAGTATGTGTTTAGGTTAGAATTGTGTTAGTTTGTTAATTATTTATGTTTTAAGTGTTTTATAGGTTAGTACAAGTCTTTAAGCTTAAATATTATGTTTTTGAGGTACTTTGATGTGTTTTCTAGTATTTTAGGGTTAACATCAAAGATCAGAGAAGTTTCGGAGATATTCAGGCAAAAAAAACAACCCACGATCATGGCATATTAGGCCACAATCGTGACAGAAGCATCAGATTTAGCCCACGATCATGGCCTACATGCCACGATCATAACAAAAGCCCAGAAAATGGTACATGATTGTGACCTGCATCAAGCAGACATGCAAACACTTGAAAATGTCAAGTTTTTAGAGATTTTTCTGACCTTTCGGACCCCGAAATAACCTTAGGGTTACTCAGAACATAGGATATTTAAAGAACAAGACAAAGAGGTAGAGAGAGCTTTTGCATCAACCACTTTTCAGAAACCTAGAGAGAATTCATCGAGAGATTAAGAAAGAGAAGAAAGAAGAGAGAAGTAGAGAAGATGTTGACTCAACATACTTCTTAAATCAGGAGTTTCCCAACATCGTTGCCTCCCACCATCCATTCAAATCATATTTTCTGTTTATTTTCAATTTTATTATTATATTGAGTTGTGAATAATATTTTGATGATATGATTCTTTGAATGTTGAGATGCTCTAAACTTACCTTTGGAGTTTTATCTTTGAATTAATAAAATCTGAATGTTTATGTGTTTATTGGATTTGTTGTGGTTTAATTCTGCAAATGCATAATTCGATAATAAACTGAGAGAGTGAATCGAATGAAAAATAATGAAATTGGTCTAACGAGAGTTAGGTGATTTAATAGGACAAGAATTAAATCAAATATGTAAATTGTGCGAAAAGAGATCCTGCATAGGTTTTCGATAGTTTATTAGACAACTTCAGTACTAATTAGGGTTTTAAATAGGTCGTTAATTAGAGATTGCAACTTCCATACTCTGATTAGGGTTTATAATTTAATGTTAATGGTTATAACTCGAGAGAGAATAATCAACCCTAGGATCATCTAAAACCAACAATCTGGTAATTCATAATCAATTAGGTTAGTATTAAGGATAGGTAAAATTCCCTTTCTCTCAATTGGTAATTCCCTTAAGTTGATTCTTGGGTGTGTGTTGCAACTGCTGAATCATTAATATTTTTGTGATTGATTCTTCATTTGATTAATTGAACTGAATTCTCATTTTAGTTTCTTTATATTTTGAATTTTTGTGATTTGTTCTGGCTTTAAATTTTAGGATTAGATTACACCTCCTCGTGGGATCGACACCTTAGGTCCTACATTAACGAGCCATGTGCTTACAAATTATTGACGGTATTTATTAAAACTTAAATACAACCAAACCATACAACTAAGTTTTTAACACTGTTGTTGGGGAGGCGATTCATTTAGTTCTTTCGTCTAAGGCTTTTTCACTATCTTTTATTTTTAAAAAGGGAAAAAAATAGAGAAAGAAGTTTAGGGCATAAAGTAGAGACACATCAAGACATCTTAGAGTGAGAATGGGACATCTAAAAAGCTAAATGCTAAGTAAAAATGGAAAGATGGAAGATAGATATTATATGGATCAAGGAACTTTTGTGAACTACATTGAAACACAATATGGTTGGGGAAGTAATGATCCTTATTAGAACATGTATACTCTAGGATGGCAGAACTACCCAAATTTCTATTGGTCTAATAATGTAGGGACTCACTTAGGACATCAAGACCTATTAGGATTTCAACAAGATGAGTCCAATTCATGGGATTCTAAATTGGACAAGATCCTGGATAAGCTCATAAACATGGAAGAGGGTCAGAAGAGACTAGAAGAGCAAGAAGTAACGGAAAATCATGCCTCGTCTATTCACAATCTAAAGATTCGAGTGAGACGGCTTTCCTGTGAATTTTGTAAGAGAAGTGTGGAAGACTCTCTAAATAACATGGAAATACATCAAAGAGAGCAATATGAGACTATCACACCTAAGAACGAGGGAGAACCAGAAGGATGAGTGAAAAACCAAACTAAACCCCACCTTATTGAAGACCAAGAGATGAAGAAAGAGGCTGAAGAAAAGAAGGTCAACCCTCCAATTATTCACCAGTTTTTGATATACCATGTGTGAACATTGAAAAATCTTTAATAGATGTCTATAAAAAGAACCTATCCTTTAGATTAATGATGACCAAGTGACATTGAACATGAATGATGTATTAAAAAATCCAAAGGAGAGTGGCTCATTCGGGATAATTAATGTGTTTAAATCTTCTAAAGATTAAAAGGACGAAGAATAGATAACAACAAACATCTAGTTTGAAGAAGCTATGAAAGTCTCTATTCGTGAAGCAGAAGAAGCAGAGGTGATAAAGGTGAATAAGGAAGAACGAGAGCAACTCTCCTTCTTACAGGACAAACTGTTGGATTCAATGGAAGATTTAGGGAATTTTGTCATTCCTTGTTTTGTTGACAGTTCACTCGAAAAGAGAATATTATTAAGCTTAATTGGTTTTCATAATGTTATAAATATTGTCCTTTTAATTTTTTTTGTAATTTTTAGCTTATTTACAGGCTATAAAATTGATGTTGACAAAAAAAAGTAGAAGCAAGCCACTCATAATTAATCCCAGCTAAGTTTCCAAGGATAGAGCGTCGAGCTGTCGACATTAAAAGAAGTACTGCATAGGAGGCACCCATGGCTTGTTAATTCCATATTATTTCCTTTGATTTTTAGATAGTTTGAATTCCATATAAGGTCGAGAAGACATAGGACTTCGACATGAGTTATAGGATCGAGGAAGTTAGCAAAAGAGAGGTGAAAAGTTATAAAGAGTTAAGAAGTGATCTTGGGAAAGTGTAGAAGGACAAAAGAAAAAAATTAGAAATTGGTGAAAAAATTACAGGCCACAATTATGGCCTGCGGCAGGGTAAAACAATCCATGCAAATTTCATCTAATTTTCACCATGTTACCCTTCCTTCACCTATATATTCATGTCACATTTGATTTTTTTCATTTTAACTTTCTCTCTAAGTTAGAATCTTCAAACGCTCTCACTTCTATCTAGCCAAATTCCAACTTCCAGTCTCTTCCAACTTTCACCTATTTACAATCTAGTATGTCGCAAATTAAGTAGTCAGCGAAGCATAACCAATCATTGGGACAAAATCAAGTCTCGGGCTGAGGACAAAGGAACAGGGTGGCAAATTTCAGAGCACCCTTCCCAATCTACACAAAGGAGGAAGGTATTCGTTTCCAATCCTTTAATGTTAAATAACTAGTAGTCTAAAATATTTTGATTTTGATACACTTGATAGGCTAGAGATGCGAGATAAGGTAGAGAATCTAGCAGAAAGAATTTAGTAGGCCAAGTTTATACACTTCCAATATCCTGTCTACCAGGAGCTCACTCTCGAATTCTTCACTTCCCTTTATTTCGAACCTAGTAACCCTAAAGAAATGTGGTTTAGGTTGCAGGGATGAACTTATAAGATAAAAGATAAACATTGAAATTATGTTTGATATTTACAGGTTTCCAGAATCTTTCATTATCGATCAACACAATGATTTTTATGCTTCTCGTTATTGGAATGAGCTTACTGGGTTAGAGCAATTCGACGCTAAGAATGCCTATAATAACATTATACGAACCTATAAGAACTTGTTATTGCATAAATTCATATGTCAAATGGTTTTTGGCAAATCAGAAATCAACAAGTGCTCAACAAAGAAACTTTTTCTTTTGTGGTGCATGGATCACAACATCCCAGTGTGCACCTATTATTCTTGTGACTCTACGTAAGAGGAGCATCAATTTGGGTATTAGGTGTTTGGTTTCTGCCATTGCTGAGTACTACAGCGTGGATGGTAGTGGTTTAATCATCTATCTCTCGGATTTTCTAAATCACCATCATTTGTGGCGTGCCGAAATCCTAAAATCTCATAACTTGGAACTTCAGGACATTAGCCAAAAGACTTATGTGAAGATCAAGGCTAGTTAGGCAAGTTCTAGTAGAGGGTCACCTCAGTAGATCCTAGCTGGAAGAAAGTGTTCGATACAATCTCCACCACACTAAGGTGATTACAGATACACTTGCAGAGAACTCTAGAAGGATGAAGGAAATGGTTGCACACAACAACGTCAGAGCCGAGATATATGTCATATTCATTAATACTTCGAGGCTCAAGGCATCCAATTGCCACCTTCGACACCATCCCTACCTCCATCACCGTGAGACTTTGGTTTTAACCTTTTTCTTTTAAATTTACTCTTTATTTTTAGTTATTTTTTAATTTTATTTTATTATTCTTCCTACCATGTGTGTTTGTTTGTTACCTACTCACATTGAGGACAACGTGTTGTTCAAGTGTGGGGAGAGTTGTGTGTTTCACTTTGAGTATGAATTTTGCATATTGTATGATAGTTTATTTAGGTTGCATTTTGTGAATTGTATGAATTTGTCGATGGCTTAGATGGAATGAAATTGATTTAATTTTGAACATAATCTATTAAGTTGTGAAGAGTCATTAGCTCGCGAATTTAGTAATCTGGGTTCTTTGGCTAATTATGCAAGTTAATTAGGATTTGATCACCCTATAAGTTGTCACATTCATTCATAATTTTAAGTCTTTCAACTAAATTAGCTTTGCTAATATTTTTCATGGAAACGAGCAACTAAAGCAACAAAATAGGCATTAAATAAAAAAATTGTAAATTTTAAATCAATAACTATTCCGCTAGCCTTTGGGTTGTGAATAGAGCTAGTAGCTAGTTGAGAATGTGATGTAGCCGAGTAACCGAATTGACGTTCGAACTATAATGACGTTCCAATTAAGCAACTTAATAAAAGCATGACTTAGTCGAGTAACCAGATCAACATTCTTCGCCAATATTTATCTTTGTGTAAAAGACTAGGTCCATTTATATAAAAAAGTAAATAAAATAACAAAACAGTTTCTAATAAAATCTATCGAACTTGTAAGTAGCTCGACTTTTCATGAAAACGTACTTAAGAGTAGATACAGAGTTTGAAGTTCAAATAATTATTAATGTTTATGTACAATTGAAAAAGGTGACTAACTTGACATTTGAGTCTTGATTAATATGTATATTTAGCCCAGGGCTCCTAGATGCGGATTTTGCATGTTAATGATTTAGAATAACTTGAATGATTATGTTTAAAGTTAAATTTATTTCATGAAGCTGAAGTCATTGTCTCATTACTGCATTATGTGCTTTGTAATTTTTATGTGTTTGTTGTTTTGTTTGCTTAAGGACAAGCAATGTGGGATGTTGGTAAATGTAAATTGTATCATGTTTTAGGGCATAGTTTGATATGTGCTTAGTTGTTAATTCAATCATCTAGTATGTGTTTAGGTTAGAATTGTGTTAGTTTGTTTATTTATGTTTTAAGTGTTTTATAGGTTAGTACAAGTCTTTGAGCTTAAATATTATATTTTTAAGGTACCTTGATTTGTTTGCTAGTATTTCAGGGTCAACATCAAAGATCGGAGGAGTTTCAGAGACATTCGGACTAAAACAACGACCCACGATCATGGCATGTCAAGTCACGATCATGACAAAAGCATCAGATTTAGACCATGATTGTGGCCTACATGCCACGATCATGACAGAAGCCCAGGAAATGGCGCATGATTGTGACATGCATTGGGCAAATGCATAGACACTCAAAAAATCATGTTTTGAGGGATTTTTCTGACCTTTCAAACCCTAAAAAAATCCTAGGGTTGCTCAGAACATAAATGATATTTGAAGAACAAGACAAAAAGGTTGAGAGAGCTTTTGCATTAGCCACTTTTGAGAAACCCTAGAGAGAATTCATCGAGATATTGAGAAAGAGAATAAGGAAGAAAGAAGTGGAGAAGAAGTTGACTTGACGTACTTCCCATTCAAGAGTTTCCCGACATCGCTACTTCCCATCATCAATTTAGATTGTATTTCCTCTTTATTTTCAATTGTATTATTGTATAGAGTTGGTA
Source organism: Erythroxylum reticulatum (assembly GCA_025504915.1). Classification (NCBI taxonomy): domain Eukaryota; kingdom Viridiplantae; phylum Streptophyta; class Magnoliopsida; order Malpighiales; family Erythroxylaceae; genus Erythroxylum; species Erythroxylum reticulatum. The sequence continues at coordinate 24,394 of JANSVA010050587.1, read as the reverse complement.
ATAACAGTTTAATGATAGGATTTTTTTAATGTTGAGATGCTCTAAACTCATCTTTAGAGTTTTATCTTTAAATTAATGAAATCTGAATGTTTATGTGTTTATCGAATTTGTTGTGGTTTAATTATGAAAGTGCATAATTCGATAATAAACTGAGAGGGTGAATCAAATGAAATATAATTAAATTGGGCTAACGAAAGTTAGGTGATTTAATATAACAAGAATTAAATCAAATCAGTAAATTATACAAAGAAAGATCGTGCATAGGTTTCTAATAGTTTATTAGACAACTTTAGAACTAATTAGGGTTTTAGATAGGTTGTTAATTGAAAGATTGCAACTTCAATAATAGGGTTAATGGTTATAATTCGAGAGAGAATAATCAACCCTAGGATCGTCTAAAACTAAAAATCTGATAATTCATAATTAATTAGGTTAGCATTAAGGATAGGTAAAATTCCCTTTCTCTCAATTTGTAATTCCCTTAGGTTGAATCTTGGGTGTGTTATAACTACTAAATTATTAATATTTTTGTGATTAATTCTTAATTTAACTGATTGAATTGAATTCTCATTTTAATTTCATTATATTTTGAATTTCTGCGATTTGTTCTGATCTTAAATTTTAGGATTAGATTACCCCTTCTTGTGGGATCGACACCTTAGGTACTACGCTAACGAACCGTGCGCTTGCAAATTATCGAGGGTATTTATTAAAACTTAAATGCAACCAAACAACCCGATCAATCATCCGTATTATCACTTTCTAATTCACAATATTTTATAATTTTTATTGATGATTTTATTCGTTACATTTGGATCTTTCAACTAGATCTTAAATCTCAAACATTGCAAAATTTTCAATTTTGCAAAACCACTGCTAAGACCTTATTTTCTACAAAAATCAAAACGTTTCAATGTGATGAAGCTTTTGAGCTCATCAAAGGATCATTTGCTACTTTTCTCACCACTTATAGCATTTCCTTTTGTATCTCTTGTTCTCATACTCCACAACAAAATGGTGTTGCTAAATGTAAAATTCGTCACATAATTGAAATAGGAATTACTTTTCTTATTCACAACTCTCTCCCAAAGTGATTATGGTATGAAGCCTTTTCCACTGTTGTTTAGCTCATCAACCTTTTACCATCATTTACCTTACATTTCAAATCTTCCCATGAATTATTGTTCAATTCATCTCTTGATCTTAATCATCTTCGAGTTTTTGGTTCCACATGTTATCCTTTCCTTGCTCACACTCGACCTAATAATCTCACACCAAAATCTATTCTATGTGTCTTCCTCGGCTATGCCTCCAGTTATAAAGGATACAAACATTTTGATTCCTCCATTAATAAAATTATATTTCCTGACATGTTACCTTTCTTGAACATCAGTTTTTTAAATTTCCTCCATCCTCCTCTTCCTCCTCTCCAACTTCACTATCCTCACCATTATAACTTTAATTATCATCTACTCCTCCTGCTTTACTTAGTTTTTGCCCTTCCCCAGTTTTGACTACTTCTGCCTCACCTATGCCTCTTATACCTTCTTGCCTACCTATTCCCCCTATTTATCCAGCATCATCTTCCTCTTTTCATCTAATGGTCACTCGCACTTAGGATCACACTAGACCTTTAAAATCCTTCCCTAACCACATCATTTACCACACCACTGTTCCTCTATCTCTTGATCCTAGCCCTACCTCTTTCACTCAATCAAATAAATTTCCTTATTGACGATAAACTATGTTGATGAGTTCAAATCTCTCTGTCACAATAATACTTAGTCCCTTATTCCTCCTAGGAATGTGAATTTTGGACCAGACCGCTCGATCCAGCATAACCCAACCGAATTTTAGCTCGAGTTGACCAAGCCATAAGCCAAAATTGTTCAGCCTAACCGGGCCACAGGTTTGTGGCCTGATTGGAATGACAAAAATGACATCATTTTCACAAAAACGATGTCGTGTTTTATTTTTAAAAAATATTAAGGATGGATAGGGCTGAGCCACCAGCTGTCAACTAGTGGTCGAGCTGAGCCACGGGCCGGCCAGCTCCGACCCATAGGCAGGCCAACTCGAGGGTCAAGCCGAACCTGGCCCATTGACATCCCTAATTCCTACTCCTTCATATGCAAATATTATCGACTGTAAATGGGTTTTTTGTACAAAGCTTCATCCCGATGGTTCCCTAGATTGCCATAAAGCTTGCTCGGTCGCCAAAGGCTATCATCAATTACTCGGTCTTGATTACACTGACACATTTAGCTCCATTGTCAAACCAACTACTATTCACCTTGTTCTTACACTTTCCTTAGATAGAAACTGGTCCATTCGTTAGCTTAATATTAACAATGCCTTTCTTCATGGCACCATACAAGAACTTATTTCTATGCAACAACCACATGGTTTTGCTAATTCTTATCTTCCTCATTGTATATGTCACCTACATAAATCCCTTTATGATCTTAAACAAGCTCCTTAAGCTTAGTTTCACTGCTTAAGTCATAAACTTGCTAGCCTTGGTTTTATTTCATCTAAGGTTGATACATCTTTTTTTATTCATTCTACATCAACTCACACCACCTTTCTTCTTGTTTATGTGGATGATATCTTGTTCACTGGTTCTTCACAATAATTTATTCAGACTATCATTAATGCTCTTCACTATGCTTTCACCATAAAAGATTTAGGCCCTTTTCAATACTTTCTTAGCATTGAAGCCACTTTCACGCCCATCAGTATTCTTCTCACACAATCTAAATACACCCATGATCTTCTTCACTGCACACACCTTGACTCCTCCAAACGTATCTCCACACCCATTACCACCTCTCTTCCACTTTCCAAAAACCACGGCCTTCCTCTTTCCAATCCCACTGAATATTGTAGTACTGTTGGAGTCAATATTTTAAAAACCGAACCGGACATCAAACTGGTCAAAGGAAAGGCATAAGGTTTAAAGGCTCAACTGGTATTAAACTGGTATATAATAAATAATAAGTAAAAATTATGAAATTAATTAAAAATAAAATATTATACTAAAATAAAAATACATCATTATTTAAACACATTCTTAAATTATCCTAAAACAATTACTTATCTACTAGATTATTAATTAATTACATTTTTAGTGTCTTTCTTTTAATCTCCTAAATTAATGCAAAAAGTTGGATATCTCATTATAAGACTAACATTGTACAACAACTTAAGTTCCTCCTAGCATCAAAGAGAATAAAGAAATAGTTAACCTTGTAGATATTATACAATGCGGTGAGCTCAGATGGAATTGAGGAAGTTTCTTATCGCTTCAAAAGATTTCCAGCACTTAAGAACCAAAAGGTCAAGTGTTACATTTTCATATTTACAAATAAAATGTGTTTTGGAATTTTAATTTATATGAGAGTTCTATTCTATTATTATACTAACTTATCCATAATGTCATTTTTCAGACATGGATATACAAATTCATGTTTTACCATATCAATGCACTTATAGGAAATAGAGGCATATAGCTTTTTTATTTAGGGAATTACATGTAGTTTAATAGTATAATTTTATCTTTACCATTTATATTGGATGTTTCTCACTTCATGATGATAAAAAAGAAGACATTTCTGACTTGTTACTCTAAGTTCTAAAGTTGTGATGATTTCCTCAATTTAGTTCCTCCAACTCAGATCTTTTTGCCTTCCCATCTGTTGTCTCAAATAGGAGGGACATATCATGAGGTACTTGAACTTGGAAGTTCCTGAATGAGGCAATTAAAACTTAGAAATTGTGTGTCAATGGACTCACTCTAGGTTTCTGGTTTTTATATAACCTAATACCTGAGAAGAAACTCATGATAGCAATCACCATAGCCATAGTTGGTATGCCAAAGCCCCAACCCAAACCAACATTTGTTTGAATCCAGACAGGCACAAAATAGCAACAATAAAACCAATTGAAGAAAGAACCCTTCATTTTCTTCTCAATCTCATCAGAATCATCAAATTGATTTGCACCAAAGGAAGAGACAGAAAGCTTGATCCCTCCAATCCTTAAAGCTCTAAGATATAATCCTATAAAGAAAATTGCAGTTTGCAATCTTGTTGGATGGCAAACATTATTATCACAAAATCAGGAAAGTTGGTTAGGAACAAGATAGACCTCTACATCTTGTCCTTTTCGCCACCATCACCATAAAAGTAAAAACCATAAACCAACAAGAATGGATCCACCAATAAAAAGTTGAATTTTAATACATCTTCTACTACCAATAGACACAGGACAATGTTATACCTGATTGATTTCATATAGGTAATATTTAATGGCTCGTTAACCTTATATATGCACTTATTGTTGTACTTTCTTCATCAGATTGTTACAATAAAATTACCTACTTATGGCAATGCTATAAGTACTTTTTAAAATGGAACTAATTAACCAAAATCACAAAGTTCTGCGTAATGAAAATGAAATGATAAATCGTAAAAATATTATTTATTATAGAAAGATAATTTATGAAACACCTATGAGAATAAACTGATGTAACGGACATATCCATATAAATCTAAAATTGGCATCAGCAATGGCATGTACCCTCCTATCAATGACCCTCCGAAGTATGAATTTGAATAGGATCTCATTAATCAATTCAATCTTCATTGTCTCGAAGTGGTCTACCAATAAAGTCTCAAAATTACTCAAGAACCACTAATTAAACTAAATTACAGAGGCGTCAATATGAATGATAGATTTAATTGGTTTGCATATCAAAGGAGAATGATTCTACTTGCAAAATTGATGACCTTTTAAGCTAAAAGGACTAGACAATAAACAACCTCTGTAGTTCCATTCATAATGGATCTACTTAATTCTTTGAAAGTGAGAGATCTCAATAAAAGGCTAGATTGCTTTATAGATGAGAAAGAGATTCTCTAGATCTCATAAGTGAAGCGTTGACTTTCAAACCAACAGTTTAGTTAGTGTACATTCCTATTCTACCAAAGCATTTTCTTTATCAAACACCACTCTATAATTTCTCTTTCATTCTTGAAATAACCTTCAAATGTACCACTAGAATCTCATCCCCTCTTGCCACTATTTCAAATTAAAACCAAACTATCAATATATCTTCACACTCAATGCAAACTAATTTAAGATGATATTAGATAAACAAAGAAATAGTAAAAAAAAAGAAACTGAAATCTGGCTGAAACTAAAGAATGAAATTCAGACAATAGGAGGGCACTAAAAGAACAAAAGGTTCAAGAAAAGAAGATAACAAGCATAAACTTTAAGCAAAACAAAAAACTACTCAACTCGCGTTTACCTTAGCCAAAGAAAACAACGTAACATAAACCTTTACAAAAGCCAATGAGACATACATCAACAAATACCTAAAAACATTTAAGCAAAGGAAAAGATAAAAAAGACAAAAACAAAACCTAAGCTTGAGGAACATAAACATTTCATGATCGACAGTGATAATAAACCAAAACCTAAGAGTCAACAAGGCTCGATTTCTACCTCTATGGGTTACTCACAAGTATCATATTTAGTTACATACATCTATGGAGGCGATGAGATCTGCGAAGAGAAGATGGAGAATAACAAAGAGTATAGGTGAGGAGAGAAAGTTTCGATTTATGAAATCTGGAGTTTAGGTATCCTGTATGTTGACTTACCGGTTCGCTAAAAAACTAATCAGTTTTTATATATAAAGGTTATTAAATGAAGCTGAACTGGACAATTGGCCGATTCAAATTATTTTCGGTCGAACTGACTAGTCTAGTATGTTTTTAAAACATTGGTTAGAGCAATGCAATATCTCTGTCTAACCACACTTGATATTCAATTTATTGTTAACAAAGTTTCCCAATTCTTACACTATCCTACTGATGTTCATTGGACTGCCGTAAAATGCATTTTTCGGTATCTTCGCTCTACCCCATCTCATGGCCTATATCTCACCAAATCGTCTACCTTAACCATCACTGTTTACTCTAATGTTGATTGGGCTAGGTGTCCTAACGATTGTCGATCAAGATCTAGTTATTGAATTTGCTTTGGCTCCTACTTAATTTCTTGGAGTTCTAAGAAATAACCTACTGTGGCCAGATCTGCCACTGAAACAAAATACAAAAGCATTACTCTAACTTCTACTGAATTATATTGGCTTAATTCTTTACTTGGTGAACTTGGACTCTCTGATATTAAACCACTTTTGTACTATAACAACATCACCGCTACCTTTCTTGTTGCAGATCATGTCTCACATGCCCGTACTAAATATATTGAGATTGATACACACTGTATTTGTGATTTGGTTGCAAAGAAATTTCTATTCATACGTCATATATCATGTTCTTACCAATTTGCTGACATTCTCACCAAACCATTAGTTTCTACTTCATTCTTGCAATTCCATCCTAAGCTCAATGCTCTTCCAAACTTTAGCTTGTAGATGGCTGATAAAAGATCATCTTCTCAGGTGTAATTCTCTTAGCGACACTTATCCTTTTATCTTCTATTTCAGTTGTTACTACATTTACTGTACTTATCTTTTGTATCATATCAATTTAGCTTAGATAAGTTCTGATCATTTATGTTTATATTGAATAAATTATAAATTAATTGACCTTATCTACATTTGTGTATAGATATATGTACATTATAAATGAATAATTCATTCAGAAATCAATACACTATATTTCACTTTCAATTTCAGCTTTTTATTTCATTTTCTTCTATATGCAAATTATACACTGGTTTAGATAAAATTATGATTTAACTGAAAATTTTGATTTAACTGTGATTTTAATTAAAAGATACTGCTTATATTCCTCATCAATAGACATGAATTGGATAGACACTGGTGTGGCAAGCATGTGATTCATTGACGTGACAAGACATGATCAACAGATGTTGGCATGACTTTAATAGACTTAGTTAAAAAATTACAAAAAAAAAACTAAATGAATATAACTTTATTATGTTGATAAAATTAAAAGAGTACGTAATTTGATTAAAATAAAAAATAAATAGATGAGGAAAAAGTTGAAAAACAAACAAAAAAGATTACAATGGCACAATAGGAAGGAGGTCTGGAGAAAAAGTTATTCACTTGGTCGCCATTCTATTTCCTCTTTTCATTGTTCTTCTCTATTTCGGATCTATCCCAAACTTGGCTCTTCTCAAATTCGATCCTTTCTCTAATCCTCTGCAAGAGTCTGAATTGCAGGCTCTTTCCTTGCTCAGACAACAAAAAGCTTCTCACCAATCTTCTGTCAATTCTTTTTTTTTTTTCAACTTTCCTGTCTCTCATCTCATCTATTTATTTATTTATTTATCAGTTAAAATAAAATTGTTAATTTGTGTGACATAAAAATTTATTTGTCTGATATAATTAAGGATAAATTAATTTCATAATAAATTTAATATTTTATTAATTATAACTATTTTTAATTAGATTTTTTATATAAAAGAAAAGCGATGTGTTGTTATATATACAAATTAATTGCGTAATTGTGATTATTTAATGTTCTTAAAAAAGATAGGTATATATAGTTCCAACACCGATTAAATATTCCATTTTGGAGAATGCAACTAACAAATTACTTATCATTAAACCACTCTATGTAACGACCACTTTCTATGATATGGAGATTAAAAAAATCAGCATCTCTTCAACAGCAGAATATTCTAATCGACAGCCTTTTCTCTTGACCACCGAACCAATTAAATACATCTCTTTGGGCTGGAAACCACAAGAAGACGTTAGTTTTATACTGTAACGTAATAATAAAAGGAGAGCGTCGTCGATTAGTGGAGGTTGTTTAGAAGTGGAAAAAATGGCTGTATGATAGGCTCCAACCATGTAGTTTAATTATGTTTAAACACATCGAATAGGAAGTTGAGCTAAATGATGATAAGATTTTCAATTATAAAACACGCTAAACACAACACAAACCTTAATTATTGGAACAAGATTAACCCAAAAAAAACATAAAAATTTATCTATTTTTGCTTTTTGTTTCCACGATGCACAAGTTATTAAAATTTTCCGTCAACTTTTATAAAAATTGGATAATTTTATGTTACTAAACGACTTTTTGTACCTTTTTAATACTTAACAGATCAAGTTACTTCAATAAGTAATAGAAAACTTACTAGGCGTTTCTATCATTTTTTACTTTCAATAAATAATCAATTCATACTAATTATAGCATTTTTTTAACTAAACTTTAGCTCATTTAATTACATTCAATTTGAGTTTTTAATTTTAATTTTATAAAAGTTAGTAAAATAAAATTTTTACAAACTCTAGGTATTGTGTAGTAATTGTAATACAATTAATGTTTTTCGGGCTAAAATAGAAATGTTAGAACTTGATACACCAGCTGGCATTGTATGTATTGGTGTCAATGGAAAACGGCGGGTTGGATATGCCTGGAAATGGGAATTTAAAAAACAAAAACAAAAAAGAGTTGGTTCTCCACTAATCCTTTTCAACCTCAAACGACTCAAACTAAGCCAACAAAAACTGGGAAGGTACACATACGTGACATAATGCAAATACATCCTGTGGACAGCAGATACATCCCCACATGCCTATTTCCCTTCCAATATGTATACCTACGCAGCGCATTCCTCATTCCTGACATGTTGTTCGTACCAGGCAAGGCCACCCAAACTTGAAACTTTTTGAGTGCTCTCCAGCAGAGCTACCTATAAATCTTTTGAAACATCCAAGGTCCACGCACTGAAAACCCCTCGGGACCTGAAAAAATATCCATCCTCTGGCCATGTTTTGGATTCTCTGCTTTCTCCATTTCTTTCTTTACACCACAAAGCTTCCAGCTGTTGCCCTCACTTCACCGCAGGACATATCGGCGTTAAAAGCCTTCAAGTCTTCAGTTAAGCCGACCTCAATTCAACCGTGGTCGTGTCTTGCCTCATGGGATTTCACCACCGACCCTTGTGCCATCCCTCGCCGGATCCACTTCATCTGCGGCGTTACCTGCTCGCCGGACTCCACCCGAGTCACTGAAATTACTCTCGACCCGGCAGGATACTCGGGCCAACTCCCTCCCCTCGTTTCCCTACTCAGTAACCTCACCATACTTGACCTCTCTGATAACAACTTCTACGGTGTCATTCCATCATCTATTTCCTCGCTCCCCAACCTCCAATCCTTGACTCTCCGTTCTAATTGGTTTTCTGGCTCTTTCCCAGACTCCATCACCAACCTTAAATCCCTGGAAAGTTTAGACCTTTCACATAATTCTCTATCAGGTTACCTCCCAAAAACCATGACTTCAATGTCCAGTTTGAGAAGACTCGATCTTAGTTTCAACAAGCTAACTGGGTCATTACCAATACTGCCTCACAACCTGTTAGAACTAGCTATGAAGGGGAATTCTTTATCTGGGTCACTATCAAGAAAATGGTTCGAGGGTTTAACTCAGTTAGCAGTGATCGAACTGAGCGAGAACTTGTTGAGTGGGACACTAGAATCGTGGTTCTTTCTTTTACCAGCACTTCAACAAGTTGATCTGGCCAATAACAGCCTGACGCGAGTTGATGTCTCAAAACCTACAAATGGCTACAGCGATCTCGTAGCTGTTGATCTCGGGTTCAACAAAATAGAAGGCAACGTCCCTGTAAATTTCGCTGCTTATCCTCTGCTGTCTTCTCTGTCACTAAGGTACAATCATTTACGTTGGACGATCCCACCAGAGTTTAGTAAAAAGAAGGGTTTGAGAAGGCTGTTTCTAGATGGGAATTTCTTGACCGGGAAGCCGCCCCCGGCATTTTTCGCCGGAAGTTCGCCGGTCGTCGGGAGTTTAGGGGATAATTGTCTGCAAGTATGTCCACATTCGTCTGAGTTATGTACGCCGTCCCAGAAGCCTAGTTCCATATGCAAGCAGGCTTATGGTCATACGGTGGAAAACCAAGGTCTTAGTGTGTCAGATGTCAGGCAATAAAATATTTTCTTATTTTTTGATAAATACAAATGTAACCTAAAGTTTATAATAATTAAATGAAATATATAGTTTCGTTGAGTTCCAGGTCATGTAAGTCGTATGTCTTTGGTTAAGGTCTCTTTTAGTTTAGACAGATGATGGAACACTTTTAGGTGAGAAGAGTTTGATTTTCTTGGATAAGTTGGGTTCTGAGTCAGTCCATGTGCATTTAGACTTATTATGGTTTGCAGGAGTTTTGAGTTCAACCAACAATATTAAAATAATTACATCCATTCTCTCGTGTTAAGAGTATAAATTACATTTTCATGTCTTTGGAGCTTGTGGTAAGGGTGAACACTTACACTTACACTCTTTGAGTTGAAATGTTTGCGTATAGAGTCGGGTTCCGCTATAAGTGGTCATTGGTTCCTGAATCCACCAGCTGACAATTTCCAGGCATTTTGGGTTCAATACCAGAATAGAAAACCTAACAGCTTGAAGCTTTTGAATGAAAAGGAAAAGTTGTCATGAATTATGAATTATGAATTATGAATCAAGATAGATACGGTACATGTGAGCTCTGTCGGCAAGACGGCATACGGAATGGGATTTTGATGGGATTTTGTTCATATACTGGTATATAAATAAATAATACGTGGGACAATGTCCTAATAGTTGACAACTTTTTATCATTACCCTTCAACCGTTGCGTTGCTACTTGACGGGTCATTAGGATAGGCGGTGACAAAAGATGGACCCCTTTCCATGTAGATATGATATGATATGATATGATGGTTGAATTTGCTGGAGTGTTACTCCAAGCTTAAGTCAACAAAGTGAAAGGTCAGGCTAATCATTGTAAATGCAAGTAATGCAACCTCATGCTTCGGTTTATTTATTTAATAAGGACTGAAAAGGTACCTGAGATTGGAGTTCATCTCAAATATGTTTTACTTTTATTATGGGAGAAAAAACGTATAAAGTACTATACTAATTTAAAAAGACTAATCTCAGCTATATTTTTAAGGAGTGTCGGGCAACATCCTTAGGGTGTATGTATAAAAGTGTTAACCCCTAGCTTTTACAACAAATTTGGTGAGTTAATCGACACTTTTATTTTCTTCCCTATAAATATAACAGGGTAAAATTACTCAGTTATGATTGAGTAACTCGTTAATGTTCAAGATGATCGAATTAAGAGATGTGCGTTTAGAAAAAATAAGAGGATATTGGACACCACTTTAAAATCTAATTCTAATTCTACACTACAATATCCCAGATTCTAGGCTAGATTCAACCTCGAGTATATGCCCCAAAATTCTTCAGCTACCGAGAAACACTTGCCAAGATTCTGGATAAAACTTCCGAGCCAAGCATCAAATATCTTTTACTTTTATCGGAAAGTGTATCTTTTTTTAATTTAATGGGGAAAAAAACATACAAAGTATTGTAGGAATTTAGGGAGACTAATCTCAGCTATATTTTCAAGAAGGATCGGGCAAGATCTTAAAGATGCATGTACAAAAGTGTTAATCTCTAACTCAAAATTTATAGTAAAATTGGCGAGTCAATCGGTATTCATATTTTCCTTTTTATAAATGTGACGGAGTAAAACTATCCAATTGTGATCGAGTAACTTGTTGATGCTCAAGATAATCGGATTAAGAAATGTGCGTTTAGTAGAATTAAAAAGGATATGGGACACCACTTTAGAATTCAGTTCAAATTCTACCCTACAATATCTCAGATTTTAGGCTAGATTCAACCTCGAGTATATGCTTCAGAGTTTTACAGCTACCGAGAAACACTGGCCAAGATTCTGAACAAAACCTCCGAGCCAAGCACCAACACTGTCGTGAATAAGACCCCTATTATGGCTGAACAAGATGAGCTTTTACGAGCCCCCTCTGTGTTCAGTTTCACCTATCCAAGAGAGAGTTGACACCAGCCAATTAATTATGCCTGTCGAGATCAGGGGCCAAGACTTGCCATACCTTGCTGATCTGAAGCATGTTGAATTAGGTGTATAAAATCTAAAACAGTGAAAGCAGGGGAGACTGGCCAAGAGAATTGGGCATCAAAGAAGGAGCTGGTTCTCTAAGATCATAAGAACTAGCAAGTTGTACCAAAAATGAGGGACCAATCAAGACCATTGATTCGACTATGTATAGATTGACTTGAAGCCGGTCATGGTTATTAAGGTTAAAAAAATCTGAAGAGATGATATGAAAAAAAAAAAAAGTAAGCCACATAATTCGCGCTTTAGGCGGTAACATAGATGGAGGACTCCAAAAGTGATGACACACACCTAGTAATTCTAGTTTAACTTGTAATTTGGACGATGAATTTTAGATAAAGACAACTAGTTACTGTTTTTTTCCAATTTTTATGGCCATATAATTATGCGGTTGACAATCTTGAGCAAATAATCTGGATGTTTGAGAGTAATTTCATAGTGAGTGTAATGTAATCATTGCTACATTAAATTATCATATCCAAAAGTACATTTTTAATAATCCATTTCATTATTTCTTTTAGATATGCAAATCCTTAATTACATTATGTTTCTTATTACTCTTAGAGCACATGTTGCTTTTCAATTGGCCGTTAACATAGAATAATTTGTTTAAGACGGTATTTCTGTAAACTAATTAGTGAGAACTACAATTTTGTTTTACTCATTTCTTATTAGCATGCATATGTTTTTGTAACCCATAAACATATTTTTGTTCCAACAAGTTAGATATAGAATTTTATTAAATTTCAAAAATTAACGTATACTTTTTAATAATAAATTAATTCAACAAATCTAAATTCAATTTTACGAGGTGTTAGGACTTTCGGGACCATATTATATTTCACATTAATTAAACAATAGCGATTATTTTGGTTTATTTACTTGTTAATATCATTTTTACACTTTTATTATTGATAATAATGAAATAATACACAAAAATTAAATATAAATCAATTTAATAATTTAATTTCTTAAAAATATTAGAATATCATTTATATCTAGTTAAAAATAAATAAGTAGATCAGTTAAAGCTTGTATAATTTATTCAAATTGATATTTGTTTATATGTTTATATATTTTTTAATTTAATATTATTATTCTCTATAATTAAATATATTATGTTTTAAACAATATATTTAATTATTGACAAAAATAAAAATAAAAATGAAAGCTTAAAAACAATTTTGTGATTTTGTGAGAGGTAATTTGCTTCGAATTTAATTTTTCTATTATAGTTTTTAGTGTTACTTGTTGATATTGATGTATATATATTTGAAATTAAAACAAAAACTTAATTATTAATATAAAGGTTAAAAGTTTAATTTGATTCTAAATGTTTATAGGAAAGTACAAAACAAACCATAAAATTTTAAAGCATTCAAATTGAACCCCAATATTTTCAAAACGTTCAAATCAAATTCTAAATAGATAGAAAATTTAACGAAGTTAGCTCCCTGTTAACTAAATGCAACAACAATATTGACATGCTATTTTTTATTTTTAAAATAAAAAATAGGTTCCATTACTACATGACAAGTAGACTCATTGTTAGAAATCTATAAAAGTAGATCCTTAATGTCACGTGACAAATGAGACTCACAACTATAAATTTATAAAAAGCAAGTTTTCATTGTCACAATCACAGTGGGGTCCACTTTTTGGTTAATTTGAAAAATTATTAAGACCTACTTTTTTATCTGAAAATAAAAATGTCATGTCAAAATTAATCTGATGTTCAGTTGACAATGAGTTAACATCGTTAAATTTTTATTTGGGGTTTATTTTGAATATTTTAAAAAAGCTAGAGTTAAATTTGAATGTTTTAAGATATTAGAGCCCAAGCTGTATTTTAAAAAATTAAAATTGATTAATGATAATACTAAAAGAGAAGAACAAAAGTTTGAAGAGCCATAACACTCTTTTAGTAGAGAAACTATCACCATAAAAATGATAGCATTTTCAAAACCTAAAGAGTCAACACAGTAGAGAAAAAACGACAACATTCCAAGTTATGAAATCTATTATCCCCTTTGTTGAGTAAAAGGGGTAAATAAATCCCAAAATGTAAATAGTTTCTCTTGCGTTACCCAATTAGGGTTGGAAGGATCTAGGGATCACCACCATCTTGAGGGACACCTAAGAGTGAGTCTTGAAGGAGAAATGTACGTCAGAAAATTAGATGAAAAGGTTAGACAAATCCTTCATAAACTAAATTTCTATTTTTCATGTTTCACACTGGAAAACTATCAGATGCAAAGTGATAAGGTTTTTTTACATGTCTCTTTCTTTACCAGTCCATCAGTTGAGTGTCTCAAGTAGACAGGTTTACAATCAAACCCCAATACCGTAGTTGCTTCCCCTCTATCTCCTTGAGGCAAGTCACCCCTCTGATGTTTTCCATTCCTCTGAAAATGTTTGCTTCAAAATTTCCTTGCTACTGTTGATGTGCATATTTCTCCATAATATCTATAAGCTAGCTAGCTGGGATGAGTTTAAGTTATATATTGGTTTAAATGTTTGAGTTTCAAAATGTACATTAGGCATAAAGGTTTAATGCATCTAAACTTTTTTGAAAAAGAAATATAACTACACTTTTATGGATGATGTTAAAGATATGATAATAATGAAACAGAAGAACAAAAGTTTAGAGAGCCATAACACTCTCCTAGTAGAGAAACTCTCCTAGTAGAGAAACTATCACCATAAAAAAGAAAATGTTTTCAACACCTAAAGAGTTAACACAATAGAGAAAAACAATAGTATTACAAGTTATGAAATCTATTATCCCCTTTGTTGAATAAAAGGGGTAAATAAATCCTAAAGTCTAAACAGCTCCTCTTGCATTACTCGATTAGGGTTGGAAGGATCTGGCAATCACCACCATCTTGAAGGACACCCAAGAGTGAGTCTTGAAGGAGAAATGTAGATCATGAAATTAGATGAAAAGGTAAGACAAATCCTTCATAAACTAAGTTTCTAATTTTTCATGTTTCACATTGGAAAACTGTCTGATGCAAAGTGCTAAGGCTTTATCACATGTCTTTTTCATTACCGGTCCATTAGTTGAGTGTCTCAAGCAGACGCGTTCACAACTAAACCCCGATACCATAGTTGCTTCCCTTCTATCCCCTTGAGGTTAATCTCCCCTCCGATGTTTTCCATTCCTCTGAAAATATTTGATTTGAAATCTCCTTGCTACTGTTGATATGCATATTTCTCTATATTCTTCATAAGCAAGCTAGTCTGGATGAGTTCAGGTTGTATTCTGTTGTAAATATTTAAGATTAAAATTGTACCTTTCGCGAAAAGGTTTAATACAGCTACACTTTTGTGGAAAAAAATATAACTACACTTTTATGGACAATAATAATGAAAGAGAAGAACAAAAGTTTGGAGAGCCATAACACTTTCCTAGCAGAGAACTATCACAATAAAAGGGACAACATTTTCAACACCTAAAGAGTTAACATAGTAGAGAAAAAATATTCCAAGTTATGAAATCTATTAGCCCCGTTGTTGAATAAAAGGGGTAAATAAATCCCAAAATCTAAACAACTCCTATTGCATTACTCGAATAGGGTTGAAAGGATCTGACGGTCACCATCATCTTAAGGGACACCCAATAATGAGTCTTGAAAGAGAAACACAGATTAGGAAATTAGATGAAAAGTTAAGACAAATACTTTATAAACCAAGTTTCTATTTTTCATGTTTCATATTGGAAAACTGTTTGAAGCAAAGTGATAAGGCCTTTTCACATGTCTCTTTCTTTACTAGTCCAACAGTTGAGTGTCTCAAGCAGATAGGTTCATAGCCTAACTCCCATACCATAGTCGCTTCCCCTCCGTCCCCTTGAGCTAAATCTCCCCTAAGATGCTTTCCATTTTTATGAAAATGTTTGCTTCAAAATCTCCTTGCTACTGTTGATATGCATATTTCCCTATATTCTCCATATGCTAGCTAGTTGGGATGAGTTCAATATGTATTTTATTGTAAACATTTGAGTTTTAAAACGTACCTTTGGCGTAAAGGTTTAATGTAACTACACTTTTTTGAAAAAGAAATATAACTACAGTTTTATGGATGACAATAAATATATGATTATATAGAAAGAGAAGAACAAACGTTTGGAGAGCAATAACACTCTCTAAGTACAGAAACTATCACAATAAAAACGACAGCGTTTTCAACACCTAAAGAGTCAACACAAATTATGAAATCTATTAGCCCCATTGTTGAGTAAAAAGGGTAAATATATCCCAAAATCCAAACAACTCCTCTTGCATTACTTGATTAGGGATAGAAGGATTAGGCGATCACCACCATCTTGAAAGACACTCAGGAGTGAATCTTCATGGAGAAATGCAAATAAGTCAATTAGATGAAAAGGTAAGACAATTCCTTCAAAAACTAAGTTTCTATTTTTCAAGTTTCATACTAGAAAACTGTCAGATGCAAAGTGATAAGGCCTTTTCACATGTCTCTTTCTTTACCAGTCCATCAGTTGAGTGTCTCAAGTAGATGGGTTCACAGTCGAAGCCCCATACCATAGTCGCTTCCCCTCAATCCCCTTGAGGTAAGTCTCCCCTTCGACGCTTTCTAATCCTCTGAAAATGTTTGCCTCAAAATCTCCTTGTTATTGTTGATATGCATATTTCTCTATATTCTCCATAAGTTAGCTAGTCGAGATGAGTTAAAGTTGTATTTTGTTATAAATGTTTGAGTTTGAAAATGTATCTTTCACAAAAAGGTTTAATGCAGCTGCACTTTCGTGAAAAAGAAATATAACTACACTTTTATGGACGATAATAATGAAAGAGAAGAACAAAAGTTTCGAGAGCTATAACACTTTCCTAGTAGAGAAACTATCACCATAAAAATGACAGCATTTTCAACACCTAAAAAGTCAATAGAGTAGAGAAAAAAATGACAACTTTCTAAGTTATGAAATCTATTAGCCCCATTGTTGAGCAAATGGGGGTAAATAAATCCTAAAACAGACCGATGCAAAGTGATAAGGCTTTTTCACATGTCTCTTTCTTTACCAATCCATCAGTTGAGTGTCTCAAGCAGACAGGTTCACAGCCAAACCCCCATACCGTAGTCGTTTCCCCTCTGTCCCCCTGAGGTACGTCTCCCCTTTGATGCTTTCCATTCCTCTAGAAATGTTTCCTTCGAAATCTCCTTGCTACTGTTGATTTGCATATTTCTCTATTTCCTTTATAAGCTAACTAGTTGGGATGAGTTAAAGTTGTATTTTGCTGTAAATGTTTGAGTTTCAAAATTACATTTGGTGAAAAGGTTTAATGTAGCTACACATTTCTAAAAAAGAAATATAACTACATTTTTATAAACGATAATATTGAAAGAGCAGAAGAAAAGTTTGGAGAGCCAAAACACTCTCCTATCACCAGAAAAATGACAACGTTTTCAACACCTAAAGAGTCAAACAGTAGAGAAAAAATGACAACGTTCCAAGTTATGAAATCTATTAGGCATGTTGTTGAGTAAAAGGGGTAAATGAATCCAAAAATATAAAAAGTTCCTCTTGCGTCACCCGATTAGGGTTGGAAGGATCTGGCAATCACCACCATCTTGAAGGACACTCAGGAGTGAGTCTTGAAGGAGAAACGCAGATCATGGAATTAGATGAAAAGGTAAGACAAATCCTTCATAAATTAAGCTTTTATTTTTCATGTTTCACAGTGTAAAAATGTCCGACACAAAGTGATAAGGTCTTTTCACATGTCTCTTTCTTTACTAGTCCGTCAATTGAGAGTCTGAAGCAGACGTGTTAGATCCTAAAAATTTTTCTAAGTTACTTGTTATTTATTTAATTATTTACTTTTTTTTTGTTTGTTTAATTATTTATTTTTAGAATTGGGTCATTAATTTAATGGGCCTAAGTAGAAATCAGAATTTTGAATGGGCATGTTAGAATTAACTTAGAGTATGGCATTGAGAAGATTAAAGGAGTTAGTAAATGGATTAAATGAAAGAAAGGGTAAGTAAGTGAGGGGCAATTTTGGAAGAATATGCTAAAGACGAGTCTTAAATTAGAAGAGAGAAGAGAGGGTGTCATGAGAACCAAAGAGAGGAGGAAGAAAAAAACTTGAAAAGGAGAAGAGAGAAGGAAAGAAGAAGAATCATCTTGTTAAGGTAAGCTCCATGCTATTTTCTTCTTGTTTGGCTTGAAAAAGGAAGTAGGAAAAAAATGGGTTTTTATGTTGGGAATGAATGGAGGAAGAATATGATTAAGAGACCCATTTGATTTTTAGGATTTCTAAACTAGGTTTTGGCTTTTCCAACCTAGATAGACCATAGGTAAGTTAATGCTAAACCTAATTTAGCAATTATTTCACTTATTTTGATTTTAAAGTTTTAGGGGTTTTATTAAATTGGATTTAATGAAAAATTAGTTTGTTTTAGGAAATCAAGAAAATCCTACCCAAGAGCAAGGGGAAGGGCCAAATTGAGTTTAGATTTTCAAGAGATATAAGGTGGGTAAAATATTTATGGTTATTGTGTAAATAGGCAATGTGCCTATGTGTATGTATATGCTAAATTACCAAATTGTGAATTGCTATGATGTGGAAAATGCATTATAAAGTTTTTTTAATGTTATGCATTGAAAGATGTATGACTTTTTGATATGATTGAATTGTGAGTATGATTATGTTATGCCTTGGAATTGTATCATGGCATTTTGTTTTAAATGGAAAGAAGAAAAGCATGAGAATATGAATTTGTGATCAATTGAATTGAGTATGAAAATTGATTGTGTTTGGGCAAGAGTGGAACCATTTCGTAGTCATGTGTACATCAACATAAAGGCTTCTCCTAGCTGCTCCCTTATGGCATACGAGATCCGAAAAGTGGACTCGTTTCGTTCATGGTGTTAACTTTGGTTTCTCCATTTTGTTTCACAGAACCCTCGAGCCAATTTTTTGTGCATTTTCATTTTGATATGATAAAATTTGAGTGTTATTCTTTGATGACAAATTACATCCAATATGTTCTATGTGATGATGTGTTGAATTATAAGATGTGAGTTGGAATTGTGAATGTTGAAATTACATTGCTGGATTAAGACAAGACATGTATGCCTATATGAATATTCACATATATGTTTGATTATGTGGCTCGTTGCCAATGGCTATAAATATATTAGCCACTAAGTTGTGTAGCTTCCTCCTCAGGTGCAGAAAGAGAAGAGTAGCGATCCTTGCAAGGCATTCGAAACTCCATGATAGCTAGAAATCTTTTGTACTAAGCTAATGACTATTTTAGATAGCTTTATAGGCATATCAAACATAAGCATCCTTTTATATTTTGTATTAAGTTTGAAGTGTATGTTAATATGTAAGTAAAGCTTGTTTAAACATTTATTTTGATTTAGAAATGAATTGAGAATTGAAGAAGTTTCCAATGTGTATATGCTTATTTATTTTGTAGTTGTACATTTCATATTTCAATTTTTTCATAGGGGTAAACTTTGTGTTCTGACTTTAGAAGAAAATCTGTAATTACCTAGGCTGAACTGGACAAAAGTGTCTTCTAGAAAATTGTAGCTTATCTTCTTATCTTTCCAATTGTATATAGCATGCGATTTTTGGATATCGAAGTTGAAAGTTATGACCATTACAAGTTAGGATGTCATAGAGGGTTATGTAGAACAGCTTCGGTTGCAATCGCACCAAGCCCCCTTATGATCTCACAAACCCTCCCTATAATCGTACATATCCTCCTTGCGATCGTACATGCCTTCCTTGCGACCGCATCCTCATCCGTGCGATCGTACCTTTGTTCCTTGCGAGCGCACTCGAAGGGTTTTCCAACTCTAAACATAGTCAACTCTTTTGGCCATAACTTTCTTGTCCGACCTCCAAATGACCTGATTTTGAAGAAATAGTTTCCTAACACATTTATCTAACTCTCCAAAAAAATTGATAGCCTTTGGAGTTTATTTGAAAAAGATGGATTGAATCAAAGTACAGGTACCGATTGGAAGAGTATGAATTGGGAATTTTACTGAACATACTTTAGTGTTTTAATCATATCTTGGTCTGTAAAGCTTCGAATGAGATGATTATTGATTCTAAATAAACTATAGACATGGAGATACAAATTTTCTGAAGAAGTTAATTTGAAATTCTGGTTTGAAGATTTCCAAAATCTGCTCTGAATTTGAAGCAATGAGTTAGATTATGGTAACTGACTGTGTGGACACACCACTCTTGTGAGATGATGGCAAAGTGAGGGTTCATTGGAATAACCCTACAAGGAAATCTACTCACGATTTTTGACTTTGGAACGATAGTTGGGCTCCGGGAATAGGGTCCAACATCTTGTGGTATCAGAGTTTAGGCTTTAAAGAGTCCTAGGCTTAGAATACGTTGTGCTATGCATTATTGTGATTTGTGATAAATTGATTGAATTGTAAATTGATTGATTGCATTAAATGACATGCATATCATACATACATGTAGGAAATAAGATTAAAATAAAATGTAAGATAACCGTTAGTGTTTCTATTGAAAGAGTGAAATGCCACCTCATAGAAGGATACGAGGAGTTTTGCAAGGATCGATTGCACCTGACCCTCTACTAAGAGAGGAGGGCACGGATGAGTCTAGAGCCCCAAGAGATACTGATGTTTCTGTAGGGCACGATAGTGGGCCCTCTCGATCACAGACGATAAAATAAATTTATTTATTTAAAAATAATTTATCTTTAAGTTTTATCTAATATGTAATTATCATCACTGATAAAAATATAACTATATTAATATTAACAACCAAACAGGTTTTTGTTTTTATTTGAAAAAATAGAAACAAAACACTGAAACTACAATAGAAAAACAGAAGTAGAACCAAATGGACCCTAAGTTTTCATTTTTCATGTTTCACACTGGAAAATTGTTAGACGCAAAGTGATAAGGTTTTTTACATGTCTCTTTCTTTACCAGTCCATCAGTTGAGTGTCTCAAGTAGATAGGTTCACAACCAAACCCCAATATTGTAGTGGCTTCCCCTCTATCTCCTTGAGGTAAGTCGTCCCTCTGATGTTTTCCATTCCTCTGAAAATGTTCACTTCAAAATCTCCTTGCTACTGTTGATACGCATATTTTTCCATATTATCCATAAGCTAGCTAGTTGGGATGAGTTTAAGTTGTATTTTGGTCCAAATGTTTGAGTTTCAAAATGTAAATTAGGCGTAAAGGTTTAATGCAACTACACTTTTCTGAAAAAGAAATATAACTACAATTTTATGGATGATGTTAAAGATATGATAATAATGAAAGAGAAGAACAAAAGTTTTGAGAGCCATAACACTCTCCTAGTAGAGAAACTATCACCATAAAAATGACAACGTTTTCAACACCTAAAGAGTTAACATGGTAGAGAAAAACAATAGTGTTACAAGTTATGAAATTTATTATCCCCTTTGCTGAGTAAAAGGGGTAAATAAATCCTAAAGTCTAAACAACTCCTCTTGCATTACCTGATTAGGGTTGGAAGGATCTGGCAATCACCACCATCTTGAAGGACACAAAAGAGTGAGTCTTGAAGGACAAGTTTTTGTTTTTATTTAAAAAAATAGAAAAATAAAACTAAAAACTAAAAACTACAATAGAATAACGGAAGTAGAACCAAACGGCTCCTAAGTTTTTATTTTTTTATGTTTCACACTGGAAAACTGACCGATGCAAAGTGATAAGGCTTTTTCACATGTTTCTTTCTTTACTAGTCCATCAGTTGAGTGTCTCAAGCAGACAAGTTCACAGCCAAACCCCTGTACCGTAGTTGCTTCCCCTCTGTCCCCTTGAGGAAAGTCTCCGCTCCCATGCTTTCCATTCCTCTGAAAATGTTTGCTTCGAAATCTCCTTGCTACTGTTGATATGCCTATTTTTCTATATTCTCTATAAGCTAGCTAGTTGGGATGAGTTTAAGTTGTATTTTGATGTAAAAGAAATATAAATGCACTTTTATGGATGATAATAATGAAAGAGAAGAACAAAAGTTTGGATAGCCATAATGCTCTCTTAGTAGAGAAACTATGACCATCAAAACAACTGCCTTTTCAACACCTAAAGAGTAAACACAGTAGAGAAAAAATGACAACATTCCAAGTTTTTAAATCTATTAGCCCCGTTGTTGAGTAAAAAGGGGTAAATAAATCCCAATATCACATAGTAAAAGGGAGTAAATAAATCTCAAAATCATAGTGGAGTCCATTTTTTGGTTAATTTTGAAAAATTAATAGAGACATACTTTTTTATTTAAAAATATAAAAATAATGTCGCGTTAGTATTAATGTGACATTGAGTTGACAGAAAGTTACTACTGTTAAATTTTTTTTCATTTGGGGTTTATTTTGGATAGTTTTAAAAAGTGAGTTTAATTTGAATGTTTTAAGAAATTAGAGCTCAAGTTGTATTTTTAAAAAATTAAAATTGATTAATGATAATAATAAAAGAGAAGAACAAAAGTTTAGATAGCCATAATACTCTCCTACGTGGAGAAACTATCACCATAAAAATGACAACATTTTCAACACCTAAAGTATCATCACAGTGGAGAAAAAATGAGAGCGTTCTAAATTATGAAATTTATTAGCCCCGGTGTTGAGTCAAAGGGGTAAATAAATCCTAAAATCCAAACAACTCCTCTTATGTTTCGTGATTAGGGTTGGACTAGCAGGTGGTCACTTCAAATCCACAGTGGAAATTTCGAAACGTATAATGCCCAGTTGTTTTTAGGATTTAAAGAGTACGTATATATAAGTTTTGTTATGGATAGTTAAGATGTATAAGTGAATATTGTTAAAGTTAGAATTTGGAGAAAAAAATAAAGAGAAAAAGATATAACACGTAAATATTTAAATTGGATTAATAAAGGTATAAAGGAAAAATTGACAACCCAAACATATGAAGTAAAATTTGTTATCATATTTTAGTAAAGAATATAGCAACTGAAAAATTTGATATGAATTAAAGTAAATCAATGAAAATTTCAAAAAAATTTTGACCAGAGGTGGAAAAAAACCAATAGGTATGTGAATTAAAAAGAAATTACTAACCGAGCAAATAAAACGAGAACAAGAGTTCAACAATACAAAACATAATATAGAGAAGCACTGTTCAACAATTATGATTAGTAAATACCAAGAAAGCAGTGAAACAACAACAAGAATAGTTTGTATACCAAGAAAGCAACGAAACAACAACAAGAATAGTTTGTATATGCGTTAGGATTATAATTATCCAAGCATTAAGGATCAACAAATACCAAAAAATGATAGCAAACAGTAGCAAAAGGAGTTTGAAAGTGTATTAGGACTATAGGCATTCGAGATTTAAGTTTCAATTTCAAAAATGTTGAATATATCCTTTGTTTTCTTTCAAAACCTTTTTTTTTATTTACCTAGAAAGTATTAATTTAAGTTTCAATTTAAAAAATATTGAATATATCCTTTGTTTTCTTTCAAAACCTTTTTTTATTTACCTAAAAGTATTAATTATTTATAGTACTTAAGAAAGGATATATTCGTTTAATTTGATGGTACTTGATGCATCCCTTTTAAATCATTGACAAATGCAATAAGTTCAATCTTGTATTACTGCAAGCTCAAAACGTTTAAGATTAAATTATACTATTATCATAATTAAATTCGATTTATGAATCATTATATAATCTTAAAACAAGCATTAATAAATTTAATTTGAAAGTGAATTATGAAGCAAATATATATTTAAAACTTATCTCATGAATTATATAATTTTTAATTTTTAATCAAACTTATAATTATTCAACTCCATAAAATAGAAATTTTAGTGTAAAAAGAAAAGGTAATTTATCTTTTTTTAATTAAAAAATTATAATAAGGAGTAAAAGTGCATCATGAAAGAAGCAATTAGTCATAGTAGTCATATGCTAGTTGTCTATGTAACTCTGCAATATATTCAAACAAGTCCAACTTAAGTTGAAGCTTAACTATTGAGCGGAGAGATGATCGTAATTTAAGGGATCATTATCTTGATTTTGTATTGCTAATTTTCAGTAGATGAAGTGAATAAATGCCAATTTTCAAGCAAAACAACATTACTCGAGGTGGAGATTATGAGCTATCAACTAGATTATGATGGAGTCAAATCAATTTAAATAGTAGTTCCTCCTCTTATCTGTTGGGAATTTGGACCTCCCGAACCCACACCTAAGGATATTTAATAGAAAAAAATATCAGAAAATAACAACACAAGAGAATTTATGTGGAAACTCCCAAAATGGAGAAAAACCACGGGCACGGAGAAGAAAATCCACTATGTGAAAAATTCTTACAATCACACAATTTTTCCTCTAACCTAATCCCCTAATACACCAACACACTCACAAAGAAATACACAAGACAAACTCTTCATCCCTCA